>OU744736.1:25227211-25404711 GCA_916613615.1 Steromphala cineraria | reverse complement strand
GAACGTACTTTCAGTCAATGAATGCTAGGTTATTATCGTCCAACGTCAACAAAAGCCAGAGAAATTCTCTCTATTTACGCTCAAAGTCGTAGTTATCAGGTGTTTGGACTCAAAAGATAATTGAAAACAAACACTTCCCAATTGTACATAGCTTAAAGGGGCACTACAAATGATCCTATATACAAAGCTCCATATTGGGATGACAACAAGTGCATGCGCAAAACGACTACGCGCGTGCGTTTCGGAAAATGGCGTTCTTTCCTTTGATAAAAGCTTTTTTTCAACTATTCAGCGTTCATGTCTTTAGTATGACAAAAGTACTTGGGCAAATCGGGTGCCTTTTGTATAGTCAAGGACTAAAATATACAAAGCTTGAAAAGAATGGTACTTTCGGAGCGAGAGCAAATAAAATGCCTCTCACAAAACATATAAATGATTCTTGAAGTATATATCCAATTATAAAAAAGGCGGGACCATATCATTTCTGAATACATCATTTGTACTTAATAAGGACAAAGAATATATTTTCAAAACACAACCAATGGATTTGAAGAGGGGAGGGGGCGTAATACGCCTGAGATTCGAGAAAATATGTTTATTAACATCTGCTCTATAATACAACATTTATATCTTATGCCGAACTGTTTGACTGATAAATCACATCGAAGATGTCTGCCGAACTGTGCAACTGTTACCTGAATATTGTCCTAATTAACCTCTCTTTCTTCTCAGGTGTGACTCACGTAACAAACCGAACGTCTGAATCAGGGTATCTGTATTAGAGGCCGATGACGTTATTAAACACTATGTCGTTATTAAACAACGTAACAAACCAACTCTCTTCCCTATACACGCCGTGTTATTAGGCTTGAAATTGGCGGTTATCAAAGGCTTAAAATGAATCTTTAAGGTGTCAATTTCAAAGTGTCATATAATGAAAACGTTACTTTTTACGTTATACATTACACGATTGTTTGTGATTGTTAATTTCTTTTTGAAAAAATTCTGTTCACACTTTCTTAGTTCCATAGGTTTGATTTGGCAAAGAGTATGAGTTTATGTTTGTATCTAAAGACATGAAATGTATCGACAGAATAGCATTTTACAACCGGTATATAAATACAAATTTCGGACTTACGTATATATTGTCAACTCATGATTCAATGCTTGTTAATTTCCAATGATGATCTATTATCCAAAAGAAAGGTTTTAAGTTATGTGATTGTTTATGCTTGTAAAGAAATTATTGATATGGGTGTTAATTTCAAATGCTGGCTCCAAAGAAATAAATTACGTTTTAACCCTCGTCCGTATTATGATTGTTAATTATGAATGTATGTTTTCGTTATTATCAAGCGTGATGGAAAGATAGAAGAACATCCTTGGAATACTTAGGTTGTGCATTTGGTTACTTTTGTACGAATGAAGCAAGTCAATTTGAAACATTTTGCTACAAATGGAATATAGATGAAAGGAACAATTGCAAATATATATTCAATCGGCATAGCCCCTTTGAATTCCATTTCTGCATCAGTCTCTCGTTGATACATTTTTACCAATTTTGTTTATAGATAGGATCTATACCAATTGGAACGCTCTTCAGAACAGGATTCTAGTTTCTTTGAGTCGAAACCCTGTATGTGTTTTGCGAATCAAAAATTGCCGCTCAAGAATCTGAAAGCTTCGCTTAGTACTGTGGACAAGTTTTGAAGATTATGACACCACCATATGTGTTGGTGCGTTTGTTTTGCGATTATTCCCGTTATTGGACTTTCGAACCAACAGACGACACTTTGCTGGACGCAGACGACAGCTAAAACTACAAGTTCCCGCCTCCAAATTGTTTATTTCCCCCAGCAAATAAACAATCTTTACCAAGGCTTTCCGAATGCACCTCCCTACAGACGACGCATAAGAAACATGGCGAACTCGTGAGTCAGGGAGAGTTGAATACATGGCCCTGGCGCCATATTTTTTTACAAAAAGAATAAACAAACCGAAGATTTCAAAATTGTTGAGTTGTTTTTTGCATGCAGTTGTATACTCTTCCACATTTTGAGAAGATTCGTGGAATGTTGTTTAGCTTTTGTTACAGGTGTCACGAGGGGGTATCAAAAACACACAATGATTTCTCCCTATGATAGCAGGAACCGAGAAGCGACCGGTCCCGAGTTCAAATAACGTTTAGCTGACGACTGTAAACACAATGTCACTCCACTCCGTAGGTGTGTGTCGTCCATTGTTAGATTAAGGGCCTTGGCAAATTTGTCAAAAGGATTCGGAAAACATTTAGTAGCTCTAAAATGGGAGGTTAAGGATTAAGCGGGGACGACAAATTGTTGCTGTTTAAATTTGAAGACAGAGTAACAATTTGAAATATCTTCAGACACTTGTGAAAAGAATTTCGAAGACTGAATTTCTCGGCTTGGTTTGCGTTGATGACTTTTAGGGGAGGTTTTGCGAAGAGCAAAACAGCAGGAATCGATTTCGAAGCACGGGGCACTGTATTAGGATAAGGGCTCTGCCTCCAAAAGTTTATAAGTCAGTAACAGGCAAATTCTTGGCAGGGGGATCGAAACCCGGCGTCCTTCCTCGCCCCATGATAAAACACCCCCACGCGATCCCCACAAGAGGACGCAGGCCTTGGAAATAACTTTTTTCACTTTATAAATGTTTGGGATTGTTTTTGGACATTTTGGACACGTTTATTTCAAAATGATTTGAATAGTGTATTTGATAACATGTCACTTTTGTGTTTTCTTCTTTTTGTGTGATATTGAGCGAATGGATCTTTGAGACTTGTTTTTTGTTTTGCTTTTCTTCATGAGCTAAGCAGTTTCAGCTATAGGGTATTAATTTTTTTAAACAACTGATATTTGTTATAGTTTTTTAACTCGTTTATGAATACAATCTAAATAATATTTTATTTAACAACCAAATACTTTAGCAGATCAATTCTGATTATTCAAGAATGCACTTTAAGTAACGTATTTAAGAATGATATGCACTGTTCTGTTCCATGTGCTAGAATGTTTTCTTGAATATAGCTTTAACTTAGTAAGAAAATGTTTGAAATACTTTTATAACAGAGATCTTTGTAAACTAAGATATCTACTTTTTGTCAAAGTCTTTCTTCCACTTTGTCGAAGGCACAGAAGTTTTAAAAATGATCCTATACTAATCGAGTTGGCATTTTTAGTACTTTTAGAAAAGGTATTTATATGTCTAAATAATACAAAACATTCAGTTTTAGTTACTAATCACTGGTAACATTTGTTTTCATTTCAAGGTGTTTAGCTACGTCGAGCTGTTGTATTGTCATATCATGAAAGTGTTCTATATTAAAAGAACAATATTTATGATGATAACTTCTTCATCCATAGAGTGAGGCGTTTCGATACAGATTCTTGTATCGTTATCAAGCATGCACTTTTTGAATAAAGAAGTTGTCATCCATGAATATTGTCTTTATTTGACTTTCAACTTCTTTAATGCCGCTCAAAGAAGTCAAACAATATATTGTCAAAACCTTATTATTTTTTCCTGATTTATCACGTGAATAACATTTTCTGCCATATCAAAACGGTAAATAAACATTGTGAAGGAAGCTTTTTTACATTATGTCCCAAGAAAATAAACCCCAGAAACCAAATTCTCTTGATTTGGTTTAGCATTAGGTACTCAGCATCTAAAAATATGAATTATTAAAATATGGAAAACATCTTCGTTTTTAATGAAAATGCATTTTTTTGGTAAACAACTTAATTGGATCTTGTTATTTTATGACTCCACATTGTTAGTAAAAATATTCATATACGATGACTTGTACAAAATTTGAAAGTCATGAATTAATAAAGGTACTGAAAATATGTTTTTAAGCTGTTTTTAACGTTGTGCTAATATGAACAGAACCTTTGAAAAACATTTTGATCTGGTCATTCAAGAGTTCCGAATAACAACTTCCAAATTGTGAACGTACAGTTTTATTCCATTCTCAGTTTTATTGTTAGGTAACTTTAATGTGGTATACGTATTCACCAATCCAGAAAAATATGAAAGGTTTCAAAACATGTCTTCGTAAAAATAAGAGAAGCAATTAAAGAATGATGAATATGTTTTAATATACATAAAAACTTTGTTATAAACATGTGCATCATAAAATGTTTTTACATTCGTTAATGGAATGAATCAATATTTTAAAAACACCAGATGACGTTATTAGGACATCGTATGACGAAAATGTTCCTTGTATAATTTATATGATGCTCAATTCCATTTATAAAAAAACATAATCATTTATTTATCACTAAAACAAAGGAATATTCGAGAATAAAATAAGAGGAGATGTTTTGTACATTATTGAGTGTTTCAATTCATTTTTCTTTGTCAATCAAAATCTATTCATTCTTAGAAAGTAGGCACTTGACGCATGCATTGGGCTAATGAGTAATCGAAACATAACGAAGACAAATGACGTAAATTAATTTATATAACTCAATGCAGAATGTTTTTTATGTTTCTTTGAAAAGTCCATTTTCAGTACACATCAATAACTTAATTCTAATCGCAATCTAAAAATGGATAATTGATTAAAAAATGTAACAGGTTTCAATTATACGATTACAAGTACATTCGTACTTGGGAAAAAAAGAAGAACAAGTAAAGTAATTTGATATTTCTGTATTTATTTCACGGCATGGCTTTTCATCAGGCAATTAAAAGATAAAATCCAAATTGTTCAGTGTTTTCAAAAATTATTTTGCATTTACTCTGACAAGAACACCCATTGACAACAAATTATCTTTTAATTTTGCAAGTGGCACAGTTTGAATTCTATCAGAAAAATCAATCACAGTAATGATACACCTTTTCATGTTGTATGTAAAATTTCATTAATTTTAATGAAAGTCAATTGTATTTAGAATGTACAATTGCCTTTTTACTTTGAAGTTCGATCACAAGGTGTTGCGAGGATCGATATAAAAATATTTGAGGTACTCACCATGTTGACATTTTAATGTGGTGTGGGTTTAACTTAAACCGCTGTTAAACAACAGTATCGATTCTATGGGCCACAGGAAATGAAACCTTACTTGTAAATATAAATCCTATAGTCTTCTAATTGTTATTCGATATTGGTTGAAATATCCTTTCTGCTTTGTTTTAGAGAATTTCTCAATTCTTCTACTTTACTTTATTTTTGTATGATGTTTGTTAGGAGGAAAATATGTCGAATAATAAATTTACCTACCGGGAACTTTTCTTTTAAACTTTACAGTACAGTTTAATGTAATATTTGATATTGGTTGAAATTATATAAAACATACATTTTCATATATTGCAATTTATACACTTATGAAGTCAATAAACGGCATTAAGGGCATGTATTATATTAGGAAAGCAAGATGAATTACAAATATGTTGCATTTGCTAGTAGGGTCAGAGTTTACTCCGAAACTTTGCTTTTTCTTAATAGTAAAGGATTTGTTATCTCGAGAAATCTTGTTTTTGATTTTTTTTCTTAGATACATGCAAATATTCTAATCGAAACATAATGTATCTATACTTAGGTGGGTATTCCTAATGAAAATACTTATTATAAGAAACAATTGGAAGATATTTTCTTATGCTATGTTTTCTTTAATTTTATTTATTCGAAATTTATCTCTACTGGGGTTGGTATTCCTTATGAAAATTATAAGAAAACTATAGGTGACATTTCTTATGCTAGGTTTTCTTATTTATATTTCCTGTTTGATATGTTTTGTTCATAGACGACCTTACATAATTGAGGTTCAATAAATATAGATTTTTTAAAAAGAGTTTTCTATTTGTCACAAACAAACAAAATTAATGTCAATGCAACGGTGATATTTGTAACGCAATTTCTTTCATCATTATCATTTGATTTACGTTTATCAATAACTCTTTAATTGTTTAATGACACATTTTATTTAATAAATTTCAGTAAGTGATTTTTTAAAGAGAATCGACTTTCAGACTTATAGAAAATTTTAATCACTGTAATATTGCAAGATATTAACTTTCATATCTTAAAATAACTTTCATTGCTTAAAATGATATAACTTTCAAACGTTGAGAGAATATACAAATACAAATTATACATTACTACATATACAGACTATTTCATTAAGAAGTAAAATTTTGAAAGAAAACGTTTGTTTTTTTCATTTGGTAATTTTACTAAAATGTTGGTACAATATCTTTGCACATTTTACAACGATCAACAACACAATCACAATGTTTTCTATTAACGAATAAAAATGTTGAAGTTTTGTTAATTGTTATTGTAGATATATATGTTAAAAGCTTTGGAAATTTGATAAACTGATAACAGAAAATAGATAAGCAGAAAATAAATTATTAAAAACATACACTTTTAGTGCAGGAGAAAATCAAATATACAATTGATATGTTTTGTACTGTTTTTAACATTTTGTCTCACCATCTATTGTGTCAAGAGCCCAAAGAGACTCGTGAGTTGAAAATGCTTGCCAGTAAAGGCAAATTTCTTGGGAGAATATAAGGTGATGTCAGGAAAATAAAAATTAATGGTTCCAATTGAAACACAATCTATTTAAACTAAACGAAGCAGTAATATATCAAATATATAATGTACAGTTCAGCCATGCGAGTCCTTTTCGGGTAAACACAAAATGAATTAAGTGTTTACCCGAAAATGCCAATGGACTGTATGGGAATCTTTGTAACTTGTTCTCCGACTATGGATGATTGGTGTAATGCAATTTTAGACACTTTCAAAATAATACATTTAGTATTAACATACAATTATCAGTGAAAAATTGAAAATATAAAATTTTCCAAAAACATCTTACTGTCCCTTAAAGGGGCAGTAGCACGTTTTTTTTCAAAATTTTATATTTTACAATTTTCACTGATAATTGTACGTTAATGCTAAATGTATTATTTTGACAGTGTCAAAAATCTCATTACACAAGCCAATTATCCATAGTCAGAGGACAAAGTATGAAGATTCACCTAAAATCCATTGGCGGTCATTTTTATGTGAACACCTTTAATTCATTTTGTGTAAGAAAAAGGAATCGCATGGCTAAACTTTACGTTATATATTTGAATTATTACTGCTCCATTTAGTTTAAATACATTGTCTTTCCAATGGAACCATTTATTTTCATTTTCCTGACATCACCTTATATTCCTCTAAAAACGTGCTACTGCCCCTTTAAAGTGAAGTAATGTATCTATAAAAATCTTTAATACCTATACCTAATAAAATTTTTACTAAAAGAAAGTTCCCTTTTAGTGAGTAATTTCATCTATTACTTATATGCCTTTGTATCTTGTTGATGGTGTGTTTCAAGGTTATTTATTTTTTCATTGTCTTATCATCTTTACTATCATGTAATATAATACATATAGCATTAACGTACAATTATCTGTGCAAAATTGAAAGTATAAAAGTTTCCAAAAAAGTGCTACTTTCTCTTAAAATTAGTTTAAGAATATAAAAAAAACCCAAAACAATTGCAGGACTATGTTTTAGATCAAAGTATGCCGTGCTAACAGTGGTAACAAGTTCATTAAACTAAACGAATGTTTTCCTCTACCTCAAATGATAATACTTAATGCTGGATGATTTCCTATACTACTAGTCATGATCGGGTTGTTGAGGTGATGAGGTGTTTGACCCTAAAGAAATTTCTTTTCAAAGAACTGGCTTTTGTCCCCCTTTTTACTTAAAATGTATATATCATATACACTGCTTCATCCCTTAAAGGGACAATAGCACGTTTCATATTTCATTTTTCACTGATAATTGTACATTAATGCTAAACGTATTCTTTTCATAGTGTCAAATATTTCATTACACAAACCAATCATCCATAGTTAGAGAACAAATTATAAAGATTAACATAGAGTCCATTGGCGGTCATTTTTGTGGAAACACCTTTAATTCATATATTTGTCAATGTCATTTAGTTATTGATTTCTGTAAATCATTATGACATTGTACAACAACATAATCTAAGTCTATGTCATTTAAGGTGTCATTTTACATAACAGCGTCAATAATGAATTTTTTCTGTAATGCCAATTTAATTCACTTTACTGTTAAAGAATATTGATATAAAATTAATATGATTTTATCAAAAAGGGAAAGTTTAATTTTGAAAACTACACCCTTCTGTCTATTTCACAATATAATGTATAAAACCTTTAAGTCCTATTATTTTAAAAATGTGAAAATATGATAGGTTGTTATTCGATGCAGCACAAAGTGAAATTTCTTTTTGGGATGCAGCTGTATATACAGACGATCTGTTAAAGGGATTTTGAATAAATGAATTTGACGTTAAGGAGGTCCAAATCACAATATTAGTGCACTTCCATGCAGAATTGGATTAAAAGCCTTTTGGGATGCATTGTCACAATCAACAACAAATATACAACGTATAACTTATCTTATGAATCTCGATATCAATTGAGTCACGGTTGCACTTCGCAAAAAGATCCACATTCGAATCATTTATAGAGAAGATATTGACTATGTAAACAGATGGTGGCATTCCTCGGTATGATGTTTGTCTAAGAGGAGAACATATATGTACCCCCGAAGCCGAATTCTGTTTGTGGGGGAAACAAATACTCTCTTTTTCTAAATGTACTTTTCCATGACCTTTCATACTGTTTAAACATTCATCCTTATAATCCTTCAGAACGTAAATATATTTCTTTCTGATTGAAATATCTTCATGGAATCGTAGCGTTTATGTATGCGTCTTTGTAATACATTTTAGTTGTGGTAAGTGTATCATTAGTGACATAATTATCATTTTTGTAAAAATATCAGCACGACTAAGATTCTTTTTTTTAATTATTTGTTATAAATGGAATTTTTAGATTTAAAAAATTTATTTTTTCAAAACTTATATGGAATTTTGTTCTTTCTAGATTACAACTTCTTTATTGTGAAAGTACAAAATGTTATTACACGATGTACATTCACAATGTAAGTGAGTTGATCTGGGATAAAACGTGGTTTTCAAGAGTATTTCACTCATATCACGGTTGCTAGTATTACTGTAGGTAGAAAACCCGCAACACTATTGTGGCTTATCAAGGCGGTGAAACCTGCGAGCATTGGCTGGAACCATGGGTGGTACTGCACTGAAATTCAGTGTAGCATTAGATCGAAATCATATTGCGTGTAGAACATTTCTCTACTGCAGACAAAGTTGCCGAGCCCCTGGATTCCATTCTAAAACGCTTGTAAACAACAATTTTTGCTTTTCTTATGAATGTCACTTCAAGTATCTTTCACATACAACACTATAGGGAAACCGAGGTTCGACTCATTCAGAAGGAAAGTTGATAGATGAGTTGATGATGATTATTATGATGATGATGTGTGTGATAATGATGATGACGCTGCTGCTGCTGATGATGATGATGATGTTTGTGATAATGATGATGATGGTGATGCTGCTGATGATGGTGATGAAGATGATGAAGATGTTGAAGATGATCATGAAGGGGATGATGATGGTGATGGTGATGGTGATGGTGATGGTGATGGTGATGGTGATGGTGATGGTGATGGTGATGGTGATGGTGATGGTGATGGTGAATCCGCGGATTCTGAACCCTATGACAATGATGATATAAGATAGAAAAGGAAGAAAACAGAAAAGAAAATGCTGACGTAAAAGAATAAGCATTTCTTGTATTTGCCAGCCTACTTGTGAAGGTTTACAAAGCTCTTGTCTTTAACCAGCCTCTTACTTCCCTTGAGGTGCCACTCAACCTGACAAAGGCCAAAACACTTTAGCGCGATGATTCATTTTCTACCTGAGTAAATTATCCAATCAATAGAGCCTCATTTCACCTGGCCACTTCGAGGTATGGAGGACAATGGGGTCTAATTAGGGCCAAACTAGGACTGGCTTGTGTTTCGGAATCTAACCAAACAAACTACCGGGTTCTCACACCTGCAAGTTTTATAATGACCGTGTCCTTCGTCAGAGTCATCGTAACGACATCGCCGTCAACAAATTATACCGTTGTCGTCTGAACGCACACCTGAGACCAAGGCAAAATGGGAGTGTTTTATTTGTCCATGTGACATCGACCCAGTAATATAGAGGAAAGATGCTGATCACCATTATCTGAAATCACGGGTCTCGCGAGAATAAACGAGACGATTTTTTCCTGCAATTGTAAGTCATTTATGACCGGCAAATGAACATACAAAAAAAGAGAAATCCATAATCTGCCATGAAGTGCTCTCATTAGCATCATTAAGTCTCGAAGAGGCAGAGGCTGGTTCTGGTTCGAATCTTGAGATGACGCTATTACGTCCCACCCTCGTTGTGAATTAACTTAAGTAAGCCCTTTTAATTTTCTCTGTCAATTTTTCAACATTTTTTTTCGACCCTTATAAATTACCCTTGTCAACGAGATCAAGATTTCCTTGGTTAAAAGTTGCCATCCCCCTTTTCTCCCCCTCACATCCTCGGATAATCTCACTTTTGTTATTTATGGAATTAATGACATTTGAAAATGCTTTTTGTGATTTTGATAATGACTTTTGGAAAAAGTGATATTTTTGTTTAAATGATGGCAATTATTAAAGAAAACCAAGTAATTATGACCACTTTATGAAAATTCACTTTTTCTTTCACTTATGCCTTGACTTTGTGCCATTGCGGTTACAATTAAGTCATACCATTTTTAGACAAAATCGATAACCTTCACATTTTTTAAAACAAAAGATTAAAGATCACAACCAAATAAATGATATTAACAAAGTACATCTGATTTCCTATTCCGAAATATTACACTGAGGCCACTGTCATTTAAATGAATATTAAAAGTCATCATATATCTCTTAAAACTTTGACCCAACACAAACCGAAATTTGATTTAGTCCTAAGCGGCTATAATTTGTGTCATAAATACGTTTAATTTGTAAGTACATGATGCTTAAGTTGTATGAACATGATGCTTGATATTATTACAGCTTCCTTATCAATCTCATTTAAATCAAAGCACAGAAGACAGATTTGACCAGATTTAAATGAGATTGATATCTGTCAACACAGTTTTGGTGCCACAACTTCCGTTACCCTGTCCCTTGATCTTAATAGAGTGATATCTATATCAAGGTTAATCAGACCGACCAACCCTTGTCAACGTTATATTGAATAAAATCCAAAAATTCTATATTTTTCTTTATATGAATCATAACTCTTCCGCGTTCTTGGCATTACAGCATTAGTGTTTTAGTCATTATGAGTTGTTATTTTAATTGACCATCGCATAAATATCTTGAAAAATAATACTGAACCATAATGATTCGTGAACGTTATTTCTAAACCTTCAAACTCATGACATTATTATTTCATATTTACAAAAACTTACCCCTTTGATATCCGGAAATCCAAGTTTTGATACTTATCAAATACAAATTATCACACTTCAGTTTAATTCATTTCACAGTTTGTCATGCAAATTAAAAAAAACAATCAGTTCTTTTTTAAAATTTTATGTTTCATTGATTAATTGATAATTGTAAGTTAATGCTAAATGTATTATTTGGATGGTGTAACAAATCTCATTAAACAAACCAATCATAGTCAAAGAACAAATTATAAAGATTCACTTAAAGTCCATTGACAGCCATATTTATTACTGCTTCATTTAGTTTGAATATATTGGCTTTCAATTGGAACACTTTATTTTCCTAATATCACCTTATATTTCCCCGAAAACGTGCTGCTGCCCCTTTAAACGGGAGGTATTTTATTAATTATCTTTGTAAAACAAAATTCAAAATTAGTCAGCTTTCTTATGAAAGCACATGCCAAACTTTTCATGTCGAACTTTTTTCTTTCAAACTTCTTAATTCATCTTTACTGTAGATGAAAGTACAAGAGTTCACAATGTAAGTACTACGAATAAGATAAACTGCCAAATGTTCTTATGTTCAAATTGTGAGTCATTGAGTGATAATCATATGTTTTTGTAAGATATAAGTGGGTAATCCGTTACAATTATACAACACTCTAAACTTTATTGCCTAATTTTCACTTTAAAAAATCATGACCTGATATCAAACTTTAATAAACGTCACAAACATCGGGGCAAAGTCCAAATATGGGAGGTTCCCCAAAAATTGTAAAATCAAATAGTAAAAACATGTTACTAAAAATAACTAATGATACTAAACTTACATACATTGTGAATCATTAAGTTATAATCATGTTTATTAAGTAAAATGTAAGTGAGTTATCCGTTATGATTATACAAAACTTTATTGCTCATAATTTATTTTTTTTTAAATTTTGACTAATATAAAATTTTAATAAACGTCAAAAACGTCTTCAGAACAAAGTCCAAATGAGTTTAGGTACCCTCAAAACATGTTATTTGATTTTACTTTTAAAAATACCTAATGATAAACACATCAAAGTTTAATAAACGTGACACATTGTCTGCCAGTACATTGTCTCTGGTTTAAAACTCTGTGCTAGTGTCTAGCCTTCTAATGTTACTAAGCGTTGAAAATATGACATCAAATAATATCACTAATCAAAGTGGGATTCAGGTACATTTATATCTTATTAATACCTCAGACCATTTTGAAATGAAAAATTGACTATGGGTCTCATCTTCAGTCTTCATGCTTGAGTTGTCAGGATACTTACCCAAGCATAGACTGACTGGTGACAAAATTCTTTAAGACTTAACCGTTTAAAGGTTCAGTAGTGAACTTTTACAAATATATTTCTTGAAATGCTACAAAAAAATATGTTAATGAAAAATGTTGACCTTTGGAGGGTCAAACAACTCATTAATAAACCCGAGTACCTGTTTTGTTTTCAAACAAAAACTAATGGCGGCCATTTTAGCGTGAACGCCATTTCATCAGTTGAGGTAGGGCAATTGATTCGTGTAGCGTATCTGAACGTCGTAAGTTTGTGTTAGAAACAACTTCTTTTGATTTATAAGGGGCAGTAGCACGTATTTTTGAAAATTTTATATTTTCAATTTTTCACTGATAAATGTACGTTAAAGCTAAATGTATTATTTTGATAGTGTTAAAAATCTCATTACACAAACAAACCAGAGAACAAATTATGAGGTTTCACATAAAGTTCATTGGCTGCCATTTTTGGGTGAACACCTCTAATTCATTTTGTGTAAAAAAAAGTAATCGTATGTCTGAATTTTACATTATATATCTGATTTATTATTGCTTCACTTCGTTGTAATACTCTGTCTTTCAATTGGAACCATTAATTTTCATCTTCCTGACATCAACTTATATTCCCTCAAAAACGTGCTACTGTCCCTTTAAAACGTTTCTTACATATATAAAACGTACCCTTTTACAATGTAAAAATAAGGTTAGGTTGATTTTTAGTCGTTCAAAATCTGTCTATCGTAACCCTTTCTGTGGCGAGTGAAGATGTATAAATGATGTTGCTTTTGTCAGGAAACTTCAAAGTAATTTATTTGGTAAATATGTTAAATTGGCGCCATTTTGGTGGCTGATTTTTGATTCTCTAGGTGTTGTTATCACGTATAGTTTTATTGAAATGAATTTTAAATATTTTGAAATTATTTTGTGTCTGCTATTATAAGTGTTGTTGATTTGGGCATGTTGGAAATTAGGATTCTTAAAAGGGATTATGATTAAGAATACGATAAGCAAGATTACTTTCAGTGTACCTCCTGTTAAGCAAGTAGAAAAGAAGGCCAAAAAATCTATTAAGTTATGCATTTTCGTCAACAGATAATGACCCTGCCACAAAGAACGGATGCGTCTTCTCTGTTGTTTGTCTCTGTAGTGTCCTTTCTCAAATTTATGTATTGAACAGAAGATCGTGATATTGACATGGGGCGAAGCCGAGTAGAACAAGTAAGAGTTAGTTAATAGATGTTCATCAAACTGTCCTTGATATGAATGATAAGAACACAAAAATCTAGATATTGAAAATTTCGGTTGTTCTTTACGTTTAAAGAGACACAGAGTAAGTTGATAGGATCACATATGTCAAATTTTGAAATCGATGTTATTACATCGGGAACCACTAACTGTTACTGAAAATGACAAGTTAAAGGTCAATCAGTACATAAGAGCGAAAATACGGCCATTCAAAGTCGGGATTTTGATCGAAAACCGGACAATGTGGCTCGAGTCGCGCGCGCAAATTAGCCAAACGTAATTTTGAAACCTTGTCATAAGCTGACAGGAAGATATATTCGATTCGATAGTGTTTATTAGGTATTGTAACTACTAGGTAGATTAATTGGAAGCATCATTTCGAATATTAAACGTATTTGAGATGATTTCTTGATTTTTCCATAAAATCAAGCATTTTAGAGATATTATGCATAAAAGGATATATTTGAAAGTACAGTGATGAGATATGAACTTCAATCAGCATATTAGATAGTTTGTAGCTTATCAAAACCAAATAAAAATTTAAGAAAGATACTCTGTGTCACTTTAATGTTGGTTTAATTATCATGTGCTACTTCGTGTGTTACGTCATGAAATTGTCATGTGCTATATCATGTAGTATTCATATGCTTCTTCATATAATCTTCATGTGTTTTTTCATGCCATTTCCATGTGCTAATTTATGTTATTTCCCCCCATGAAATTATTTCACCGTCACATGTTAAAAAAATCCTTTAGTGCATAAAAATAAGAAAAACGACCCGCAATTTAGTTTAAGAAGTCGCAAGCCAAAAATATATGTCGGGCGGGTCGAAAACTATGTTGTTTTAGGCTCTCGTATTAGCGACTCGTCAACTCAAGAGTTCGACCAGCAACATCTAGAAGGAGAAAATCAAGCTCCTTTAATGAAGTTTAAAGATAGTCCCTAAATCTAAAACATACATCGCATCTTCCTTCAAATGTAATGATTATGTTTTACATTTAAATTACTGGTCAGCGATACTTGTAATTTAAGACTAAGAGTGATCTCCCTTGTTTGGTATACCGGCCGCTAGGGTGACCAGTCTTTAATGTTGGTGACTGGCCTAACGTAAAAGTCTAGTATTTTGGAATTATAGGTTTCAGACAGTTTGTTAAGCAATTTTTACGTCTTTTTCTCTCCACGAACTGATCTTTTCTCGCATGTACATTCCCTCCCAGTGCCAAAGACAAGACCTAGACTCCGCGCAGCTCGTGCTAATCATGATGGTTGGTCTTGCTTTGGACTGACGGGTGACCCCGCCCTATTTGCCCCCACCCCCAAATTAGCTCTGTTTTAGCCCACTGGTCCTTCAGACTACTGTCACCAAGTCACCATTACAATGTCACAAATTTTGAAACCGTGTTCATAATTTGATGTGATATTTCTTGGCAAGGGAAATTGGGGGTCGTTTGAGTCAATCCCTGTAATTTACTGCTTGTTAACTGCTTGCCTTCCGATCGTTCCCCCTTCAAGTCCCCCCAAAGGAGGGACCGACAGGGGGATCTTGACGAGGGAAACTACACTGGTGATAAATGGCGACCCGACGAAGGCAGTCTTTGTTGCGAAGAGCCGTTCGACTTCAAAGTGATTTGTAGTCGGCTCTTCCGTTCCGATTAACAGTAAAGACGAAAGGTTACTAGCCTCGTTCTCAAAGTAATATGACGTAATTTCACGTGCAAGGCGTCGCCGTTTCTTGATGGGCCATGCGATTGCTACTTATATTCTTTAATGATCCCATTATTAATCCATAACTGTCATTATCTGTCAAATGGACGTGATGCGAGGTCTTAATAACCCAAGGTTTGCCCGAAACTTATTTCGGATTCTAATTATTATGTGCTAATTAATCCTGCGAACTTGTCAGCGACGATGAAAGGAAATCTATCGCTTGACTTGAGCATACTGTCTTTTCCTTTCAATGTTATGCTTGGTGTCAAATGGTTATAACTTAGTACGACCTAGAACTATGAAGTAGCGTGAAGAGGACGGTGAAATTGGTCTTTAAGTGCCCTTACCATACAGAATAGTAGCACATATGCTTCAATTCCACGATTAAGAGTAATATGGTCATACATTTCATTGTTGAAAATTGTTAGAAAATGAATGAATATGTGAATCTACTGAATAATTACAGGTGATCAAAGTTCAACCATTATATTTCTAAAAAATGCATGATTGTTACTGTTCAAACTGTTGCTCTTATAATCATTCTCTTTAATCACACAATACATGATAGAAACAACGTTAGAAATGTATGAATATGTGAATTTCTAATGACAATTATAGGTACTTTTGAAAAAATTATAGATGATTGACGTTAAACGAAACTTCTTTTGTTAATAAGTGAACAGTGCAGAAGTTTGAAATAAAGTAGGTGTAATGTAAAACCATTTTCCAAAACACTGATCAACTGAAATCTTCTTTGACATATTAACTGGTCGTGCAAAATGCAAAGTTGGGAAGGTAAAAAAATCACACTCTAATAAAGGGTGTATTGATACTTTTTACGCACGTAAATATTAAATTTTCTGAATACTCATTATACGACCCGAATATGCTAAAGAGTTATCACATTGAAGGGACAGTCCTATCGGGGTATTTTTTTCCTGGCAAAAGCACTTCCTTGCTGATATATATGGTTATTACATGATTATTTCACACGTATTTTGAAGTATGTTAGTGAGGAAAACATTTTAGTTGGTCTTGATTTGACAATTTTATAAAGAATACAATATATGACTCGTTTCCACACTTAAAATACCCGATAGGACTGATCCTTTAAGAAGTACAACCTGAGTGAAAATTTGCAATTTATGACGTCATCATATGTCCCTATCACGTCATTCCTGTTCAACGTTAATCGAAACTTGTTCAGAAAATGGATTTGGTTTGACCGAAATCAGTGACAAGTCAAATGACCTTTACAATTGTTTTCGATCTTTTAAAGGTGATCCTGTCATTGAACATTTTCAATTACATGTAATTAAACCTAATGACAAGTGTATGATCATTGGGAAATCGAAAGGCTCTGATGTCCATGTATTTACTGTACTACATGAAGATATTGCAATAACGACTTACTGAACTTGACGTCAATGACGTCACTTTGCGACCAAGTTGGTGATAAGATAAGATAAGATAAGATAAGATAAACTTTATTATCCCCGCGGGGAAATTTGCTTTACATTCAAAGAGCTTTCAAAATCACAATAAAAAATAGATACTAAATATATACAACAAATACATTTTGCTCTACAAGCAGTAATATTAAACATTGTAAACAAATAAGGGTGTTACATTGAACAATACAATTTATGATTACAGTGCGACTGTTAGTTAGACTTACAATTTTGTATGTAAATTTAAAATCTTGATACTGTATGGAACAAATGATTTTGTACTTCTATTAGTTTTGAAATACCAAATTTTGAAACGACGTCCAGAAGGTAAAAATTCATAACATTCATTTAGAAAGTGGGATGGGTCACATTGAATGGCTAGAGCTTTCTTTTGAACTTTTGAATCAAACTGAAAGGAAAGGTGTTCAAGATTGATGCCGATAATTTTGCTGGCTATATTTACGTTTTTGTCGATTTTATTTTTCAGTGATAGGGAAAGATTGCCATGCATGAAAACTGAAAGTCAGAATGCTATTGATGAAAGTTTGATAGAACAATTTTAGATTACATGTATCAACATTAAAAGATCTTAATTTTCGCAGGAAGAAAAGTCTTTGTTGAGCTTTAGCATGGGCACGGTGATGGTCTAATACAGAAGAAAAACATGTTTTTGCAGCTTTGGGTTTGTCAAAAATGTTTACACTCTGTCCGTGAAGTAGGACCAAGATCAACTGAAATTCAGTATTCAGGCAATATGACAATTCTCACGAAGAAGGTAACCGTGGACAGATTTAGTAAATATTTAGCGGTTTAGATATTGTTTCTGAATATTTTCAATAACCATATTGAAATAAAAGTAATATTTACATTTGAATTAAACATGGCTAATCGGACGAGCAATCTATCCACAAAGAGAAGTATCTAGTTATAAACTCCTGTTCTAACCCCTGTTGTTATAAAACAGTTCTTTGGATAGAAAGAGAAATACCTGAATGAATGCAATCAAAGTTATTTTTGCAGTCAGCTCTTTCAGTTTTTTTAGAAAGCTCAATCATTTCCGTATGCTTCCGGTAAAATTAGCATTTATCTTTAGTCTTCTTGACATAATATTTGCTGACCTTGGCATAGTAGGCGGTGCAAATATTGTCACCGAATGTATCCGAGACCCAAGAACTGCTGGTATTATAATAGAGGTAAGATCAGGATTTCATGAATTGAGCTTCCTCTATGAGAAAGAAGGACGAAAGAACTGGAACTATTTGAACTATTTCAACGATATGGTAAATATTTAAGCAGAAAAGAATTTTCAAAGACATCAATGACATTTGTTTGATGTTGGAAAATATACTATCAAGTCTACTCGTGAGCAATAACACATTAGTTTTAAAGGGGCAGTAGCACGTTTTTTGATAATTTTATATTTTAAAATTTTCACTGATAATTGTAAGTTGATGTTAAATGTATTATTTTGAAAGTGTCAAAAATCTCATTACACTAGCCAATCATCCATAGTCAGAGGACAAAGTATGAAAATTCAAATAAAATCCACTGGCGGCCATTTTGTGTGAACACCTTTTATTCATTCTGTGTAAGAAAAAGGAATCCATTTGCTCCATTTAGTTTAAATACGTTGTCTTCCAATTGGAACCATCCTGACATCACCTTATATTCCCCCTAAAACGTGCTACTGCCCCTTTAATATACTACTACTACTACTACTACTACTAATTATTTAAGCGTTTTCATTTCGTTAATCACAAAAGTGACCTAGTGTTCTGTTTAATATGTTGTTGAGGTTAAATACGCTTAAGTTAACTTTGTCAAAGGATGCCAATTATTGCAAATTCTGTAGTTTACAATCAGCATGAAGGAAGATCTCAAAAATCAATCTTTCTTCCAATGTTTCCTTATTACAAACATTTTTAAGAAGTATATCTAACTCTTTTGAAACACTTTATCTATTCAATTGTCTTTGTTTCGAATGTCTTTCTTATTTTCTTCTTCCTTTCAATGTTATGATTTCGAGTTAAGAATTCAGTTCCTGTTGTCATATGCTGAAATAGTCTGCTGAAAAGTCATGTTAAGTAAAAGTGATTGAAAAAAATCAATTGTTGCAACGATTGTCATGCGGGATCACACATAATATTGCACGTTTCCTTTAGTAAATTACCCCAAAATTATATCAAATATTTATTTTCCAACGCTTTCATTAAGGTCGAAAGAAGTGATATTTTCAAAGACATAACACTTTCATTTCAATACAATTAACTAATAAAAATTATTGCAACCATCTTAAAAACACATAATACTTAACCCATTTCTGCATTTTCAAGCACAAATCCCTTATTTTGGCAACATCTATGCGGGACCATTTTAGAAACATTGCCCATGGAGGTAACTAACAACAACCCAGCTCATTAGGGGAACGAGGCCCTTTCTCAGCATAATCATTTTGATAACACGTTTTGCACGTGCTGTGAAGTATTTACGTCCGGACGGCGTATGGTCCGTGCGCCGTAATTACGAAAATATGAGAAAAGAAACAAAGACTCCGTCCGTATGATTGTAAAATGAATACAGGCTTCATCGTTTTAATTTGGCCCCATGGGAAAAACCATAAGCGTTTCAATTTGGCAATCTCAAATAGTATGATCTCCATTGCAATTTATCACAAAAATGCAACCTATTAACAAATCCAAAAATTGTTGATAAAATCATTAAACACAAAAATGGTTATCCGTTTTCGTGTTTAAAACTAAAATATCGGCGTCCCTACCATTTAAAATTATTATAAAAATTCATATTTTCATATCTTAGGTCTATTCATTGAAAATGATTTCCGGCGATATGAAAATTTTAATTTTAAAGTGGACTTCAAAGCATTTAAAAATCTATAAGAATTGATGCACTTAAGATGACAAATGATGAGATAAAAGTACTTCATGTAATTAACGTGCTATTATCACCTCAAAATTCTTAATTGCCACTTAAATTAGATACATTTCAAGCTTTGATCTGCATAACGCAAACAGGTGGTATCTCGTTGACCTATTCTGGCCTTTTAAACACTACAAGAGAAGAATAGAGATGGGTTCGAATCCATATTTCAAACTCATCTACAATAAAGCCGTGATACATCGCTTCAGTGCGCTGCAATGCAGCGACGCCGAATATTTTGAATCGCTTTTAAATAACGCACTTCCGGTTTTTAATCTTTCCCATTACGACCAACAGAGGAGGAAATTAAAGTGATATGGTCACCATGACACCAAACCGGAAGTAAGAGTTGGTGTCGTCCGTGGATTGAATTATTGTTTTACACGTTTTATCATTTTTTTCATGTTTTCGGGCGCTTTCGAATTAGGAAATATAGAACAATTTATTTGTGGTTTTCGAAACCTTGAATGATTGTTTTTAAATCTCTTTGTCACGTGACAACGCCGTTTTGACTTTTCTTTTATCCGAGTAGCTGAAGTGTATGGAAGTTACTGCCATCTAATTAATGGAGAAATTATCAAAGAAAACTGTATATACTGAACTGATTGCACCGAAAATTATATATGCATATTCTTTACACAGACGATTTTAGAAGCATTTATTGATAACTATTGATAACTAATTGTTAAAGGAAATCTTTAGAACACTGTAAATTTTACAATATTTTTCTAATTTAAGAATTTTAAAATCTGATTATTAAACTTTGCTATTTCACCGAGACGACAACATTGACGTGTGTTAACTTTTGCATATCTTAGACCACAATTATCAAAATATGTCAAAAGTAAAACATCTCTTCAATCATATATATATGATAAGATAATTTTGTTTATTATCTTTATCTGCAACTTTAAAACAGATAAACATTTTCTTGTGTGAACTAAAAGTCTATCCCAAAACCCTGACTGTGAATCAAATTGAATATGGATAAGGTCTATTGTGGTATGACTATATATGTCTAAAGGAGCATTTATATTTCATGTGGGTATTCTGGGAGCTGGAAAATAGTCTTAAATTACAACAAATTGATAATCAGTGTTAATAAGTTATTACTTTATCGCCTTACTCTCACAGTAAGTCACGAGTCGATCAGATAAGGAAGCTGAACGATCTCTGTTGACGTGTTGTTAATTCCACACGTGTTTGAATTATATTAATTGGCATTTTTGAATACCGCAGTGTATAAGTAGATGTAATTATTGTTATTTAATACACAAAAATACTTTATTTGAATTCCTGCCGTACTTACAAGTCTTCTTGTAAAACTTCGCCTTTTTTAATATTGTTTAATTTTTCTTTTGAAGTTTTACGCTTCTTTATTTCAGATTTTTACCATTGTTTATTTAATAAAGAACTTCCCTGCTTTTGTTTATTTTACCAATCAATATTAATTTTATCGAAACAACTATTTGTTATTTGCATCTGTAATCGTATTTTTGTTGATTGAATGAGTTGAGTAAATTGAATAAGATACTGAATGAATAACTTTTGACATTTCTAAGTTTTCAAACATATTTTGCCTAATTAAAAAATGTCTGTTCTACCATTTTAAAGAATGTGAGTTTCTACACAACACGAGATCATACTTGCAGATCATTATAATGTGACAAGATATGTATGGATGATTTCATCTTATTTTCAATTATAAGAGTACAGTTATTAACAGAATGAATACACAATAATTATTCAAAATATTTAATTTAATAAAAAAAATGTAAAGTTTCATCACATTATTCAATTTTATTGCATGACAAATAAAAGATATTCATACCATTCTCGCACTCGTCTTTGTGTCAAAGAAGAAAATAATAATATAGATTTTGTCTCTTCCAATACTTCGGATTACCTTTACATAGTAAACCCAGTAATTCATTTCCGATCTTAAGCTTATAACCTGTAAGGTACACCATAATCTGCAAGGCTTTTCCAATACCAGGATATCCATATAGATTTATAAGTAGTGTCTCCGTCTATCTCTATACCATTTTAACGCTGTACTAATGCACGGCGGTCCATGGATTAATACATCGGAAAGCCAGGGTGAAATGCTAAGATACCAAGCGACCGCCACCGCATTACTTTTACAATACAGAAGCCGAAGACTAAGGTCTTAACATGCCTAAATCATCTTGTATCCTCTGTGGCCATTTAGCGTAGTTTTTCGTCCCCCTTGTCACCGGGGCTTTACATATTGATAAATGATATCCAATGTGGTTCCTTAATGAAGAGCGGCGTTCCTCTATAGGCCAAAGGCTTCAAATATGGATCTTTTGTTTTCGACTTGGCATTGTCAAAAGGGAGGGTCGTTATTAAAGTTTTTGTTGATTTAAATTGCTTGGTGAAATTGGGCGAGGTGAGAGAAGCATTTAGTGAATGGGTTGGGGTTTAAAGTGGGGGCGTAGCGACTTAATAAAAATCATATTTGATAAGTGATTAATCACAATGATAATTCACCCAGGATCAAGATCTGAATGAAGTAAATGATATTGAATTACAGGAGAATTTTTAAAAGTTCTATTTGAAAAAATGAAATATAATTTATGAATTATGCTCATATGTGACACTTTAATTCTGGTCTGTAAAAAGATATATTCATGTAGATATATACACAGAAAGATGATCTATGTATAGACATGCATATTATAAGGTATTACAAAGAAACTCCATTCATAAGTGAAAAAAAATCTTAATATTTTACAAAGTAATTATATAATGTACATACCGAAAGTGATAAAGTAATAAGATATTTGAATATATAAAAAATAACTCGATGTTCTATTTAGAAATATGAATGAATGAATTTGATGAACACATCCAAGACAAACATTTAAACATTCAATAAAAATATTATATATTGAATAGAAAATTCATATCTTTCTAATGACATTTCAAAATAGTATCATCCTTGCGGCCGTTTATCTTTTTTTAAAATGAGAGTTTTGAATGAGAGGTTTGAATTAACAAAAACTTGAAAAAGAACGCTGTCTCTTATCTGAAATCAATTCAAAGGTATTATTAATCATCGATAATTTTATGAGAATATGAATCTCGTAATACCAACAATTGTGGTTCGTGTTGGTATCTATTTATGTTTATAAATACTTTATCAAGTTAAATGAAATACTATGTTCTCTTTGATATATTGATAGAAAAGGTATGCATTATATGAAACAAAATAAATGAAACCATCTTAATTAAAAAATTAACCTTTCTTTACAAATTCGGTCTTCTTAATTACCACGTTTGTTTCAACTCTTATCTCTATGAATTATGATAATTAAATATCGTATACGTTTCCAATTATATTTATCTCTAGATATATCTTCCGAGTAACCTCGCAAAATTTAAAATATTCAAGAAACAAATAACACCCGTTTAAATAAGTTAAGTTTCATAATTTACTTTTTGATTTACATGGGGCATCCAGAATATATCATAACTCATACACAAATCTTCCACGAGACAACTTTAAGAAATCATAACAATGAGTGATTTTCTTCAGATATCTTACTTCTACATATACACTAACCATAATCTAACGATTTCAAATTAATGGTTTACATAAGTTGATTCTCATGTATCAAAAAGCTTTCTTTTATATTTCTCAAGTATCTCGTTTCATTTCCATTTGCACAGTACATAAGTATATAAATAATATGTACAAGTGACCATATTTCCACCGACATTTTTATCCGCATTCTAACACTGAATAAACAGTAATATCAAATTCAAAACAGTAATATTAAAATCAAAACAGTAACATCAAATTCAAAACAGTAGTAACAATTATATTTCATTTGCAAATACCTATTCATGAAACAAAATTACAACAAAAAAAAGTAACAGAATAAAAGAAATATATCAAAGGTAACCGAACCCTCCCTCCTTTCCAAATCAAAATTTCATTAGAGAATAAAACACACATTTACATTAAGTACATTAAAATAAATTTAAACAACTGCAGATATACTAAAACACTAACATTAACCACAAATCAAAACATACTCCTGATAACAAAGATTTTCACAGTCCCATTTCTAATATTTGTTTAAAAGTAGAAAACAAATAGCGTGTGAATGTTTTTCTGACCCCCTATTCCCCCTTTCCCCCTTTCCCCCTTATCCCGACCGTCAGGGATTTCAAGTCTTTGGTAAATATCTTAAATCGCAGATTGTCCTGTTAATCGATGGAACGACAGCATTAGCAACCAATTACGCCTGTTTCGTGGACATTTCATGGT
This sequence comes from Steromphala cineraria, assembly GCA_916613615.1. Lineage (NCBI taxonomy): Eukaryota > Metazoa > Mollusca > Gastropoda > Trochida > Trochidae > Steromphala > Steromphala cineraria. The sequence continues at coordinate 25,380,361 of OU744736.1, read as the reverse complement.
TAGTCAGGGTTTCGTCTTGTTTTCCGTTTCGATTTTTTGCTCATCCCCGCGACCGCTCCTGTTCCGTATGTTCTCCGCTCCAAGTTTTCCCATGCCGGATCAACCATCTGTGACAAGAATACAAAACAAAGATTAGTCAAGCATGGCCGAGTGGCAAGTTTCTCCTTGCAGGAATTTCTTTTCCTTTATCTTAATTTTGTCGCATTTTTGGTTGTCACACTTGTACAAGATAATACAAAGATAATTATTTGTTCCGGAAAATAATCACTTCTCTTCAAATCAATTCCGCTGAAGAAGAGTGAATCGATGAACCCACGGGTCAAGAAGAGCAATTCGATAATCCGGCAAAAATAAAACTTTATGATAAGACATAAAACACAACAAATGTGACGAACCGAATACATATTCACATCTTGAGTTTTCTAGACACATTGATTCCCAACGTTTGATCAATTTTAATTGTGCCCGATATTGATTGGATAAGATGCCCCTTTAGTGCATTTTTATAAAAGCGGCTTCATTATTTAAGCATTTAGCATTTATCAACTTTATAACCTTTTCACTAATATCACAATAAGGGTTTTATTTGATAATAATTTCATAATATTAACGTTAGTGACTTTCAAATTCACATCATTTCACTGAATATATTTGTGCAGAGCTTAGAAATTTATAAATCTTTATATTTAGCATACCATACTGTTATCCAACAACTTTTGTAGTTATCTAAGTTTTGATGAACTTTTCGTATTTCATCTGAACATATATGATTGGTTGAAACTGTGTATTTAAACTATAAATAGAATGGTTGCGATTTTGATCAATTGAACGTGTATTCTTCAAAATATAATATACATTTCAGATCTTCTTTGAGTGTAAGTATTTTTCAAGAAAGCTTTTTTGATTTAAACAGTTATTGCCTAAAACTAAATATTACCATGATTGAAGCTAACATACATAGAAAGAAAGTTTAGAAAATCAAATGAAAGACATGACTTCCTTCAGTCTCTTCTACAAATTTCTTAGGTTTGAGCATGACATTTCCATCATAAAGCATGATTGGATATTTAAGTATTTAATCAATTACGTGTCAAAATAATCGTCATCGTTTATGTATGCATTTAACGGTTGTGAAATTTGTATTTAAGGTTGGAAAGTTAATCAAATGTTCACTATGCCACGATTTCACAGTATACCGTTACTACATTGTTTAAATATATTTTACCAGTGATTAAATTGTCATCTTTGAATTTATCGGCAATCGTTTCGTAACGGACGTTCAACCACGTTTCTACCAAATTGGTTTAGTAACAGTTCACATTGAAACCCGCGAGCAATTATGACATCATCCTCATTTAACCAAATCTTTGATAAGCAGATCAATGAATATATAAAAAGGGACTTTGAGGGTTAGAGTAATGATAAAAATGAGAATAACGGAAATGACAAAGACAATGGAAACGATGTTGACGCATCCTCCTATACGCCAGTTTCCTAACTCTCAGTTTTAGGCTTTGCGTAGTGAGATGATGTTGATGATGAAGATGATAATTACTATGATGATGATGTCGACGACGATTATGATTATATTTAAGACAAAGACGTGATATCAAGGATGGAATATCGACGACGGTTATGAAGTTTATAATAAGGGTTATGGTTACCATATGATAAATCATTCATCTTTAATGTTCACTATAACAAATATGTTGAAGATGATCTAAGCTACAATTAATATAATAATGTGCAAACTCCCGATCAAAATGAAAAAAAATGAGAAAAATGAGAGAAGACAAAACGAAAACAAAATTGAGAAAAGATCAAGAGAAATAGTCAGATGGTCTTTCAAAAGAAATCAGGATCTTTCTGTGAACAAAGCAATCATGATGTAAAGTTGCATAAAGGCACGAATATGCATTTGCCAAAGAGCTTTCTAAGTCCCTACATTTTCTTGAAGTTGAAGGTAAATACTGCAATATCAGAGCAAGTACTAATAAAACGCCGCCTCCGACAAACCAGTCGAGATAATGCCTTCACTTAAATATAAACGCCGATCTCAGGTGCGACTGTTGTAGGACAATTGACAACCAGAAAAGATCTTCACCGCCTTTGTTGACAAAGATTTCTATCAAAGAATACGTAATGTCTAAAACAAGGAATATTTCAGTCAAGCCTGGTGCAAATGCGTAACCATTCACATGTGCCATTTCGTCCTACAATACCTGTTGGAGCTTCCACGAGTGGTATTGTGTTAGTTTCTATACACCGAACATGCCAGAATATAATCCTGCAACACTAGCTTTTATCATGTAATACGTAAACAATGGCATTGGCTGGAAAACTATGTTATAGAGAGGATTCCAATTACCATTATGGCTAGATCGCGTAAGGAACCAACTTCCGTTGCTGTCAAGTAAGAGATTCTGTCTTTAAAGCACAACGGGGGAAGAATTTGCTAGATTTGCAGATATAATGGCCTCAAATGGGTAGTCTTTGAATTGAAGAGTGATTAAAAGCCACGAAAACATTATCTTTTCTATTGGACAGCGGGTAAGACAAAAGCCTACTCTTGCAGTGCCAGCGAACATGGAATCTGTATTTGGACTGCTCTCGTGGCACGGGCTTCTTGCTTATAGAGAGCGTGCGACACCATCGGCACGATTCAAAGCGCAAGCTCCGAACAATTCCCGTGCCCTGAGGCGAATCGTTTCCACAATGCAACATATGAAAACCATCTAGGCTAGCGTCAGTTTAAATCGGTTGCTATTTTGCTGCTCATAATAAGCCCTAAGCTTTCCGTTTCGTGAGTGGCCGCTTTGATGACGACCAAGCCCCCGATTTCATGCACCTGATTTTTGCATTGAGGACCGTTTCCTCTAGAATATGAACATCGCGCTAGTACAAAGACTCCCTACACCGATACGTAAGCTCCTGACAGTGGCAGGTTGGACGTGACACGCGGTGTCTCTGCGCTGTACTGTTCTTGCTTTCAAATCAATCTAAGATTTTTTAGGTCATTTCAACAGATCTTATCAGAATATACAACTAGTTGTCGTGTCAGAATGATGGTCTTTCACGTGCCAAATGATAAATCCATGTTTGAACATTTCGTTAATTGTCGCCACAGTTCACAAGCATAATGAACGATTCCGTTTCATTCGGGAAATGTTCAAGGGTCGATGGGTTCGATCGTGATCTGAAAAAAAACTCTCTTATGTTTTTTTCTCACTATATTCTATACGTGCTGCGTGCTGATGTCATACGGATAAATCGCGTTACTGAACTACAAAAGCTTTATCAGTACACGTCCTCATCGAGGTGATCTTTGACCTTTCTATTTGTAAACCTTTGGACTTTACTTTAGTTTACATAATTTCAAAACTGATCTCAGAAATCAAAGAAACGATGATGTAAGATGTAACATGTAAAATCAGTGTGATTGCATAAATGTTGACGAGTTCATAAAGGCAAATCCACGCTAAGAAAATTATCTCATAGAATTTGTCTGGTTGATTGAAAAATCGAGGTCTTGAATTTTCATATTATTGAACAAATATCTACTGCAAATGACTAACTATACAAAAAGATATGCAAATTAGGCATATATGGGATTTACCTTCATAAATGACGTTGAAATCGTTAGATTTTTCGCTTTTAATGCTATCCCATGCACTTTTTATTGAATTGAATTTTTGTTTTAAGTAATATTTATTTTCAAATACATTGTTTAATTTTATTTCTGAAGATTATAACAATGGGCTAGTTTTGTTCCAATTTTTTGCTTTTTTCTTCACACAGAAATTCTGCAAGGCAAAGAAGTACAATATTCACAGCAGAAGAGCGAGTGAGTGAATTGGAGTTTAGAGTCGCATCAACAATATTTCAGCCATTCGCGGCATGCTAAGTAGGAAATATTTTATCAATTCATAATTCTTTGACTCTAACACTCAAATTATAATATGTGGGACCATGAACCAGTAACCAGTTTCATACATTATGTTAGAAAACCGGAAGCCAGTAAAATCATCACAACACAATAACAGTCCCGGGACCAGCATAGAACCCTGTCGACCTCTTCTCTAGGACTTTTGGAACCTTCGTTTCAAGCAGACCACCTTGGGTCCAGATCACGGAATATTAACAAAATACTGTGATACACTCAGTGATTTCGCGAAACCACTATCTTCTAAATGACCTCACCACCCATCCATTCTTCTCCTTGTCCCCGACATCCGGGAACATCAATCAAATTACCTGCTTAGACTAATATTCAGTCTCTCAAAAATGATTATCAAAAACGATTATTAAATCAAATAAATTTATAAGAAAGGAGCTTCAGGAAAAGGCTAATTGCAGATCTAGAAATGCCTTCCAATCGAATTTCTTAACGTCAAGTTATTATTGGCTAAAGTCTGAGTGTTAGACATTCCTCATGCCCGAAAACACATCAGACATCACAAGACTTTTACAGAACACCGCCATAAAACCTACTTACCATCATCGCCTTGAACTCTCTTGCACCAACAATACCCCCCCCCCCCCCCCCCCCCCCCCTCATCACAACCGCCCATCCTTCAATATACCAAGAAAAGATAGGTCTGGAACGCACACGCCACCACGCCCTTTCCAGCTACAATATTACCACATAAGTAACCCCCATGCAAATTCCAAAGGCAAATTTACAAAGGCTCTTTCAATCTCCATCCCACACACCCATTCACTGCCTTGGAACATCATGTCCTTGGAACACCATCCTCTTGTACCAAGCCCGCTCATTCCCCAACCCATCCCTTGCCATCGCCAACAATTCACCGCCCCTCCCCACCCCACACACACACTTCACACATACCCCCATCCACTCCCTTAGAACATCATCCCCTTAGACAGCCATCATCTTGTACCCAACCTGCCCCATCCCTTACAATCACCATCAGTTCACCACCATGAAATTCAAGGACAGTATAAGAAGATACCACCAACTCCCCCTTCCCCGCTCCCAGAGTCTTCAAGACCCCTCCACTCCCCTCCCCCACTTCACACACACCCATCCACTACCTTAGAACACCATCTCCTTAGACCAACATCCTCTTGTACCAATCGTGCCCCATCCCTTACCATCATCAAGAGACGACCAATTCCTCCATCCCCGCTCCCAGTGTCTTCGAGACCCCTCCCCTCCCCCACTCCACACACACCCATCCACTACCTTGGCACACCATCTCCTTTGACCAACATCCTCTTGTACCCACTCTGCCCAATCCCTTACCATCATCAAGACACCAACTCCCCCATCCCCGTTCGAAGACTCTTCAAGACCCCTCCCCTCCCCTCCCCCACTTCACACACACCCATCCACTACCTTGGAACACCATCGCCTTAGACCAACATCCTCTTGTACCCACTCTGCCCCATCCCTTACCATCATCAAGACACCACCAACTCCCCCATCCCCATCCCAGACCCCTCCCCTCCCCTCTTCACACACACCCATCCAATGCCTGGGAACATCACCCCCTGTCCTCAGTCCCAGATCCAGTCGCGCAAGGTAAATATTTGCTGTACGGGGGGAGACAGAATACAAAGCTTCTAGAGTTACCCAGGCGGTTTCTCTGACATGGACGATCGTGCAGTTAACTGGAACTGTGTTTGCATTTCTGCGCTGTACGCTATCAGCACGCGCTCTGTTGTTGAATCGCACGTGCTAGAACAAAGGTTTTAATGAGAACTGGGTAAATGGTAAAGTGTGTACTGAATTTCTCATGGTTTTCAGAGAAAGTTAAATGTGTTGGTTTAAGTCGTGTAAATGCAGCCTGCTATCTGTGTTGAATTAAAAAGACCATTGTTTGAAATTGCCATCGGCTTAAACAAATCATTCTAAAGCAAATGGCCAGGTACATTTACCAAGGATGAAAATTTCATCAGCTTAAGTGACGTTGTTTCTTTTGATAAATTTATCAAATTAGATTTATATTAAGATTCATATTTCTTTTAAAATCTACATATTTTATTTGCTATTGAAATTGAACTTTCGTAATTGCTCAAGAGGAATTTTAGTGTAAACATAAAGACAAGTCATTTTGGTTCTTTTTTTATTTGTATGAAGGTTACATCATCCATAATAATCCGTCGTTTTTACATGAAATTTGACGGAATCCTCTTTATAGACATCGATAATGTGGTAATTCATAGATATTAATTTCAAAAACATTTAAAACAAAATTCAAAGGGCGAGGAGGAATAATGGAGGAATTAAATATCTGACCTACATTTATAATCGAATGCTATAAAATGGTACGAATATGTATAATTATTATGATTTTTGATTATGCATTAAACTCGACACTTGAAACAAATAAAAAAAACAATCATGTTAACATATTTGACCAAAAAAACCTCATTGATGACAATCATTCCCCGTTTGAATTGTCAACCCTTTTCAATTCCAATTTGGCAACTTCCCACACTGATGCCTCCGCGAGATTAAACGAGATTTAAGAGAATCCCAAGATGGCGCCTCAAACCTGTCGTTACTATGGACGCTGCCAGTAACCAAACATCGCAGTTATTAGGGGACATTGTCATACCTGGGGTGAAACAATTGTTCTGATTATCTACACACGTAGCATGATTAAACACACCTGTCTTCGCACCTTGACGAAGGGTTGCCGGGAATAACAGCAATTATTCGCCGGACAGCTTTCTCCGTATAATCTTATCCCCGGGATAAAATTACACGGGGAATAATTTCCATGTCACCGGGGGTATTTTCGCCCCTGCAAGATTAAAGTGGATGTTCAAAGACTAGTAACTACTAATCTCGGCTTAGGGGGACACTCCGGGGGAGAAATACCTGTCGAAATGGACAGGTGACGAAAATGTGATGATGAACGCATGTCTCCCCGCCCAACACAACCGCCAGGTGACCGCCCGTCAGAACAGGTGGGTAGCGGAGATCTGGAAGCACCGGTTACGTTAAAAGGTGTCTTTGTAATAAAAACGGAACAAGCTTGGAATTAAATGGAATCAAGTCCACTAAAAAAGCTGAAAGGTAACTTTCAGAGCAAAATGCAATATGGAACGATTATATTTCGCCGAAAGATATTCTTGAAAATAGAAAAGGACATATTTACAGCCAGCCGTACATTTTATAATTGTAATATACAATACAGTAATATTGATACATTTGTAGATTTACCAGACTGAAAGAAACAAACTTGCAAGTAAAGCACCGGTTACGTACAAACGTGTTAAGTCAATAAAAACGGAATCTACCTTAAAACAAATGTGGGTCAGGTCGTTAAAAAATAAAGAAGTTATTACGAAGGAAAATATTGTATCACATAGAAATATTATCCTTATGAATCAAAGGTGCCATCTTCACTTTCACCAATAAACTGTGTAACACTAATGGAATTCAGCTAGAGAAACCAAAAGAAGCGAAAGTGATAACAATTACTTGAACGTAAATTAGGAACTCAATCCGAGGCAGACATGATATAACGGGGTAGTTGAAGGTTAACAAGTTATCCCCAAAAATTATGTCAGTGGGTTAATTGATCTTTATTTCACACATATTTCATATAATGTTTATTATATTTGTTATTTTATTTTGTAATGGAGAGGTATTTATATAAGCCATTGCGGCTTGTTTACCCATCCATATTCATTTTCTTGAATAAAAATATATTTTACACCACACATATTTAAAGAACCTGGCCAATCCGCGTTCTCTACGTCATCTTGAATTTTGCGGGAAGGAAATGAAAAAACCCACTGATGCTAATTTAACAATATGATTATATAAAAACAGATACATGTATTGAATTGACAGAATATCAACCCATATAGAATATCCACACTTGGTAATACTTGTCAACAATGTCTTGTAATGCCCTTACAAAGCTTTCTACACTTGTAGAATAGTTTCATTGTTTCATATCGAGTGTTCGCTCTTCTTTATGAAGTCGTCAAAACTAAATCAACAAAAGTCATACCCTTCTTAACATGTTTCAACTGAGTTGTGTCCCTTCATGCAAAAACTTTCCGATAGGACTGCTCTTTTAAGGCTGCTGTTTGATTTCCATTCATAACTTTTATTTGCCAAAAAGTTGGCGATCAGAGATGAATATAAACAATTTAATTGGTTAGCAAATGTGGTATCTTGGTACATGTCAAACTAAGCCAAATGAAAAAAATTCATGAAAATTGTTTCTTTAAGATTGGCCATAACCTAAAGTGAACAAAAAGCAAATACGTGAGCAACTAAGAATTGGTCGACACTTATAATACACACCCTAACCCTAATCCTTACTCTTACCCTAACCCTACCTCAAACGAAAACAAATCATAAATCTAACCTTAATCCTAAATCTTACCCTAACTCTAACCCTAATGTGACTTTAACGCTAACCCTAAACCCGAATATCTGTATGTTAAATGGACGATTAAAAAGGTGTCATTACACGTTGAAAATGATAATAAGATAAAACTATTGCTACATCATAGAAGGTAGACACGCTTCTGACACGCTTCAGTGACCACAGATTCTGTTCGCCGGGGCTCATAAGACAGACAGACAGACAGAAATATTTTATTAAAGTGTCACTCGCCAGTTACAGGTTAAAACATGTATATATTCCGCACAATAAAAAAACTGACAACCAGCCACATAGGGCTTATGAGACACTATCTTTTCTCAATAAAATACATATGTACAACATGATAAAAATGAAAAATAAAATGTGTAATATGAATACATAATTTTTTTACATAAAACGTTGTCGCCTCAAAAACATATTTTTGACTACATTAGCTAAAACATTGGCACTTTCGGCATCACGAGCGCTGATAATATTTACAAAAACTGTAGTTTTATCCGTTATATCACATGTTGGTAAAATATCAAACAGGTTATATGTAAGATCAAAATAAAAGTCACAATCAATTAAAAAATGCAATTCATTTTCGACATTATCACAGAAAGGGCATGTTCTATCACAGACAGGTGTAGGGGGTTTGCTATAACGACCAGTTTCGATATGCAAAGGAAGTGATCCACAGCGTAATCTTGTTAAAAACTTTCTTTTTTGTCGTGAGATGATATGCTTTAAATATGGTTCAGTAACTAGGTCTTTTTTGAATGTCCTGTATGTTCTCAGTTTATTACCATTTACATTTTTCCTATCATTCCATAATTCGGTAAACCAGTTCTCTTCGTCTTTTCGCTTAAGGACACGCTTCACATTGTGCATTATCGACTTGACAGATCCATTGGCTTCCATCAGATTTTCGATTCCGAGTTGTGTGCATATCTTCTCAACGGTTGTTGCAAACGACTTCCTTCTTCTTCTTGATGCAATAAAAAGTTTCTTTGGTAGTCTGACGTCATCCATACGACTGATGTTCAGATATGTTCTCATAGAGTTGATGCGTTGCTTAGTCAGGCATGATGACCATCCCATTTCTCCTTGAACAGCTATGTTTGATGTAGTTCTCTGAACACCCAAGAAGAAGCGACAGGCCCGATTCTGTACTTTGTTGATGCAACTGCGTGACGTCAGTCCCCATATTGGTGACGCGTACATCAGTATTGGTTCCACGGTCGCCTCGTAGAGCTTCGTAAAAACATCAAATGCCATATCTCCACACTGGTAATATTTGGATATTAGCACAGATAGGGCCCTATTTGCACTCTTCGAGAGTTCGTTCACACTGAATCGCATATCAAGGTGTTGTTCAAACCACAGCCCTAGATATTTGTAGGCATCTGCATATTCCAGAATATCTGTACCACATGAGAACTGGTATTTAGATATATCTCTATTCCTGTTACGAAAGTGTATTATCTTGGTCTTATCCCTATTAATTTCTAGTCTCCACTTACGACACCATTGATGAACGATATTGAGCATATGTTGAAGTTTATCCGCTGTTGGAGATAACAGAACGATGTCATCTGCATATAGTAGTATTGCAACATGAACTGTGTCAATTTGGATTCCATTTTCACTGTTTTGAATTTCCTCAGCCAGATCATTTACATATAGGGCAAAAAGTGTTGGAGATAGCACACATCCCTGCTTCACTCCTTTGGAGACATCAAAGAATGGGGTCAGAAACTCATTTACACGCACAGCACATCTGTTGTTCTCATAAAGGGATTGAATAGTCTGAAACATTTTACCATTAATTCCCATTTTCCGAAGTTTCAACCACAAGCATTTTCTATCAACCTTGTCAAAGGCTTTCTTCATATCGATGAAGCAGGCAAATGTTTCATTCTTGCTATCCAGTCTATTTTTCACAATTGTATACAGACTGTAGATGTGTTGAAAGCAACTTCTCTGTTTACGAAAACCATTCTGTTGTTCCGTAAGGATATCATTCATTTCCAGCCACTTTGAGATTCGTCGATTCAAAATATTACAATAAACCTTACATGGCACTGACATCAGGGAGATACCACGGTAGGAGGAAGGATCTAATGGATCTGTTGTGGACTTTGGTATTGGGTTTATTATAGTCTCTTTCCATGCACTTGGAATAACATTCTTCTCAAAACATGTGTTAAAAAGCCTATGTAACACCTCTACACAGTGCGCGTTTTTCAAAGCTTCGGCAGGGATGTTGTCTAGTCCTGCGGCTTTTCTATTCTTTGCTTTATCCACAGCAAACTGCACTTCGTCTTTCGTAATGCTACTGTTCAAAATAAGATTGTCCTCACAGTCTACCAGATTATCTAGTTCCGTTATAACATTTTCATAGTTTGTGTCGTCAAAGTCACTGTTGTCATTCTCTTCATTATATATTCTATTGAAGTCACTTCTCCATTTGTTCATCACAGATTCAGTGTCGCTGGCTATGACGTCATCATTTAGTCTGACTTTCATTGATGTGCGTTGACTCCTTTCATTGGCAATTCCCAATTTACCAATTACCTTCCAAAAGTCAGTCTCGGCATCATTTAGCTTCTCAAGGAGGTTTTTCTGTTTCATTGACTGATGATTGCGCTTATATTTCCGGTTCATTCTGTCAAACACTTTCCTTTCATGACAATACTTCTGTTTTAGTACAGATTTTTCACGAGCACTGCCATTACACCGCAGCCAGTTCCGTTCACACTCGGAGACAATTTCCCATTTGGACTGGAGTTCACTGTTCCAATATGGTTTACGGAATGATTTCTTTCCAGTCGGTTGCTCATGTAACTTTGGCTCACCACAAGTAGAGTCCAGCTCAGAGTGCAGAGAGCTTACAAAGTCACTATAGATGTCATCAATATCATTAACTGTTACAAGACCAGCTTCCAACCTGGCTATAGTTTCCTGTAACTTAGTGATAGTTTCAGATTCCATGGGAAATACAGTGGTAATATATGCTGTTTTATGTTTTTTCGGACATCTTCTAAATGGTGTAGATGAGGAAGTGTTCTCTTTGCTTCTATCTTGACATCTCTTATCACTTAGAGCCGAAACATCCAACGAATAAACCAGCATTGAGTGGTCAGGTATGCTGTTTGGGACATGTGCATTGAAACGATCAATGACTGACGTCATCGTGATTACTTCAAAGTCCTTGCACAGAGGAAGTTGTTCATGAGGTGTTAAAACATAATCGACTACTGAGCGACCATTTTGACTTATGCAAGTGAAATCGTTCTTCTTATTATTTCGACCATTTAGCATACAAAAGTTAGTATCCACTAGAAAGCCAATCAGTTTCTCACCATATGTATTCTCAGTGAAGTCGATCACATGACGTTCCGGCACCGAGTCCACGCCTTGCACATAATCAGCTTGATCACCCACTCTACTGTTGAAGTCACCACACACCTGAACTATGCCTTGACACTGAAACTCGTACACCTGATTGAGAAGCGTTTCATAGAATTCATCAACACACCTGAAACAGTGATTGAAACTTAGAATGATCAGCTGAAGGCCTTAAGGGCCCACAGGTTTTAAAAGCTGTGGGTCCTTATGAGACACTGTGGGTCCTAGAATTATGTGCCAAGCTAGAGTTTATTTTCTAAATAAAACAAACTCAAATCATTGTCAATGTAAGTTTTAATCATACTGCAAAACAATATGGTGAATAATTATATTATCAGTATTCACTATTCAGGGCAGTGTCAGGCTGCATCAACATTCTACAATCAACTTGCAGGTTGCAGCTAGCTTGCTTGCAAAAACAAAATAACAATTAAAATGAAAGATTACAAATAATTACAGATGTATTATTGTTTGGAAAAAAAAAGTCAGAATTTAAGTCAATGCTTAATATAACAAAATGTTAAAAACAATTTACATGACATAATTGTAATTTTCACTAGTAAATCATCAGAGACATCTATGATATTTAACAAACATTTCCAAGTAGAATTAGACGACATTTATCTTTTGAAATAATTTGATAACCTTCTGCTCTTCACATTTTTTCAGTTCCGAAAATCCTTTTAAAGTCAGGTTGATTTTTGTCTTCAGTTACACTATGGACTGGTCTAAAAAGACTTAAAATTGTAAAATTTGTATTAATTAATTACATCTTTACTAACTTAACTATTGTGAAATGTTGTTTCTCACTTGGCTCACAGATTCCTTAATACTAATTTAATGTTTTTTGTTCAGAAAAATAATAACTGTTTCAGATTATCAGTTAAGAAAAGACTTGAAGATATCTGTAAATGACACTATCATTTTCTGATCAGCATCATCAGTGGTAAGTGAAGTCACTGCCTAATATACATGTATATATAGTAAAACATAACGTCTTAAATAAAATTACAGTGACAAATAAAAATCTTATCATTAAAGAAAATTCTTAAATATCATGGGAAAAAGTAATATTGTTGACTATTTTTCAGTGTCTATTATCTATTATTTCATGCCATTATCTTTTCAGTAAATAACATAGATACAAAGTTAATAGAAACTTGCACACAAAATACTACAAACTAAAATCTCAATGCTGTCACCAAGTGCAATCAATGTTATGACACAAAAAAAGAGCAAGAAATTTTAACATATCTGTCATGAGGCCGACAGCTAAAACTCAGCTAATGAAATAGGTGTGTTTGCTCAATTGTTTTTACACATTAATTCCTGAAACCATCAAGTCTAAAATGACAATGATTATCGTAATGATATCAAACCAATGGCGAAAGGCAACTTATATTTTTATTTCACTAGTTTATATCCAAAAAAATTATAGCTTCATTGCAATATATACTGCCAATAATCAACCTTGTATAAATTATGTTTTTGAAGTTTGCCTGAAACAGTTCTCAAAAACACATCTTTCCAGGAAATCACCTGACCTCTCTTGCATTCCTAGAAACCATTCGGAAGAACATCCACATTTGATTATTGTTACCTCGGGAAGCTACGACTTTCACACTAAAACAATGTTTCATAAATGTGTTTCAAACTAAAACAATGTTACATAAATGTGTTCAACAAATAAAATTTAATTAACTTATGTGTTTTTGTTAATATTTCAAATATTGTCAATAATTGGACAAACATTTGGTTGAATATGATATGCAATAATGTGTTGACCGTGACGTGATCAATCTTGTGTCAGCTTGTATCTATGAATATCAAACACAGCCAATGTAACGTTACGATCTACAGAAGTTTATTTTACTGTTTCAATTTCCAAAATAATTTTTAGCAATGCAACTTTTTTAGTTAATGATTTGTTTTCAATGAAAAGTTTAAAAAAATAAATCAGGCTTCTGATAGCTGCAGGCCACAAGGACCTACGGCAAATCACAGCTGCCGGCCCGACTCTATTACAGTCGGCCTCGGGCCTACGGACCGGCGTCAGTTTCGAACACTGACCTGAAATAAGATGAACCATTGGGACTAAGATAACACACACATAAGAATGCATTCAAACCGGTTTTCTTATTACAAAACTTAAACCATGCAATGTCATTTACTGCAGTATCAACAGTAGTAACACTATATTCTTCTAAAATAGATTGCTTTATTAAAATACCAACTCCGCCAGAGCCACGCATTGCATTCTTATGCAAAGTTCTTCTGTTATGTCCAAGCCAAACATAACCGTTTAATGTCAATTGTTCATCACATTTCAAAAAAGTTTCACATAGAGCCACAACATCAAAATTACCAGATAAAACTGCATATTCTCTAAATTTTGAGTTTTCATTGTTCTTAGTAGACCACCCTCTGCAATTCCAACTGCAAACCCGCCATACATCCTATTTCTTGTTGTGAACAAGTCGCGTCCCCCTCAGGTGAAACTCCCTATCCTTGCCTAACTGTTTCATCAGAGTCCTCAGTGACGCCTGGGTGTCCCGGGTCTCCCGTGATATCTCGTCCTCGATGTACGTCTTCTCATAGGTACTGTTAGTCTTCAATCCACCCTTTGCCTTGAACACTGCTTTCTTGTCGTCCACGTGCGCCATCGTGGCAACTACGAGACCGGGTCGGTCCCCGTGTCCCTGCTTTCTCACCGCTCGCACTGCGCGTGTATTCCGCAACTTCAGACCATCACAGAGAAGCGTGTTCACTTTGTGTAAAGTCACTTTTGGGTCACTGCTTTCGTCATGTGAGAATGACAAATTCTTAATCACAACATTAAGTGAGCTTTCTGTTTTGACAGATTCACTGTAACTCTTCTTTAATTGTTCACATTCATTAGACAAGGTGGTCACATGTTTTTCAAACTGTTCATATTTGGTATTAAACTCGTCACGAACAATTTTCACTTCTTCGTCAATAAGGCAGTGTATTTTAAAAGCCATATTTAGGCAGGTTACCGTCCGATTTCGAAAATTCTAAGTTGAATCTAAGTAAATTGTAAGCCAATTTTCTGGAATCTCGAAAGTGGCCATAGACCATTTCAGTTCACCTTTAATCTGACCATACCAGTAAGAAGAGTAATTAAAATAATATATTATGAAAATTGCTGGCGAACCAATTATATTCTTATACCCAGGATTCTATTAATATCTTGTTTTCAAGAACTTATATTTTTTTACCCATTTTTGTCTTAAAAACAATGTTTTCTGATTAACAACTTATTCATTGTGCAAGTACACGACATTTCGTGGTATAAAATGTATTTCATAATTTTCAATCAGATTTACATAATGTTTGTATTCAGAAAACACTAGTCACAAACACTTATGCCGAATTCATATTTACAAAAGAAATGATTTTCATGACCTGGGGTTAAAGTTTTCATAAATCGCTCTACGGTGACAAAGAGAAAAGCATGTCCAATATTGTTCCGTACCGTTTCCATCTTTTACAGGTACTTCTACCCATAATTAGCGTCTGATCTACCTGGAGTCGGTTCTGAGGACTCTGCGATTCAGTAAAAGCACCAGACCTTAAACAATAATGATACATTTCTTAATATTTATAAAAGCTTTAATTTAATCATCACTCGCTTCGTTAGGCACGGTAGCGTTTTCTCTCCGTGGCGACCTTTGCACAGGTGAAGACGGCATCTTCAAAGGGAACGCGGCAGGTGGGCCCAGGTAAATGTGTATGAGTGTGTCTTGTTGTACCCTGGGGGCAACAAAGGGGTGAGGAGGGGATGGGAGAGTCGGTGGAAGGTAGGGGTCGAGTGCTGACCGTCAAGGCTACTTTAAACAGTTAATGTGCCCAGGTTACAATTTGCTACCGTGTGTTATTGTAAATACGGCCATGGTCAAAGTGGGGAAGCACTTCAGAATGGTTCAAGTAGGTTTTGAAATTACCCTTGTATACATTAGAAGAAAATATGGGGGGAAACTCTTTTTTATGATAGAAAAGGACAATTGGAAAATTTTCCGCCCAACTCTTTATTAACAGTAGCAGATTGGCTGAATGACTGGAATTAATTATTTAGATTTTCTTGTTGAAAATGCAGATCTACTCATAGCAACAATGTTCTCGTGTCGTTGTAGGAAGGAAAGCATGCATTGCGTCTTGGTTTATTTTAGAGATAAAACAACTTAATAAGAGGAAAGTCTATACTATTTATCAAAAATAAATATATCGAGTAATTGAAATATATACATTATCTACTCTTCGTAAATATACTGAAGAAAATCATAACTCATCCTGTATTCATCATTATTACCCTCCCGTTGAAGATATTGCTGTTTAATAAATCAACCATGTTATGACACTACTGTCATAACATCACGCGCTGACCGAATGACGTGACGTAATGATGACGTCACAATTGTTAAGTATGACGTCATAATGTCAGCGGGCCGGCTGCGACAGTCATGTTGGCGACTTTCTTTGTATTTTTACGATGTTATTAAGCAAGTAATAAATAAAATACTAAACTCGGTCCCGTTTCATAACATTTTTATGAAACTCGTGAATGGTATAATTATTTAACTCGCTTTCGCTCGTTAAATACCAACCCATTTACTCGTTTCATAAATATGTTATGAAACGGGACGTCGTTTAGTATTCTCTATTTCTTGCATTTTCTTGTATTTACTACCAAATACCATCATTCATCTCATTTAATGATTAAAGGAAAGAAGAAGAAATGGTATTATTTTATCACGCCACAATTCAACAAGTAAATACATTCCATAAACATATCAATATTAAGAAGAGTAGGCCAAGCCAGTAACATGGCTAGAGAGACACATATATACATATTATGAAAATATACATGTGAGAATATAAGAATTATTTTATAAACACTTTTTATAAGCATTGCATGCATCATATCAAAGTTTAACCTTTTAAGATGCATATGTAAATTTTGAAAAATGTAAAAATTTTGACATAAGAAATCTAGATATTATTTTGGTAAAACGTAGAAGCTAAAATAGGCTGCAAGGAAGTAATACGTGGTTGCAAAGGCGCATGCTCAAATATCTTGCCATGGAGTCACAAATTATATACAATTAATTATTTTAAAAGTCTTGAATTGGTTTTTGGTTTTGACAGTTTCACAAACGTTTTAGTATTCCGTCGTTTTATTGTACTATACACCTAGGTGACCCCGAACGTTATTGTACAATGGGCGTGTGTTTTGGGGGAAGGATGGGGGTTCATACAACGCTGCTTTGTAACCCAGGTTCGTGGAGGGGAAATGCGTGGGAGGACACGTGTAAAGAAAATTTTCACACGCAAAATAATACCATTTTGTAAATTTCAATATCATGTTTTTGATCATATCCTAAGGCTTCGGAATGAAAGCTTAGATAAATGCCAAACGGTGTTAGGTTTAAAGTTCATTAATGAATTTATCATCGCTTCCTAACAGGGCATTGTAATTGTATAAATAAATAATTTTGTCAGAAACGCCTTTAAAAACAGAATTTTATATGAACTGAATCTGAAAATTGGTATTCTTCTACAAAAACGAACCCGGAATGAATCCACAAAGCCTTTACATCATAAAAATGAATCCGAGTTTCGCTTTAACAAATTAGGTATTTAAAAAGTAAACACAGTGCAGAAACTGCTAATAATAAAAGTTGTGTTCAGCAGTGAGGGTTTGCTAGGGCGGCCGAATAGCAGTGACAAGCATGGACGCCATTGTTGAGAATGATATTGTTGGAAATAACGGCACGAGCGATTTCAATGGCGGCGGCGCGTGTCGCCATGGTGGCACGTGCTGTCTCGGAGCTCGCGCGAGGCTGTTTGTGGAGGAAGAATAACGCAGCATCATTTCAATTAGCTCTGTGACAATCAGCCGGTAGATTGTGCCCCCGCCTCACCTTGCCATACCTTTCAGGTACACCTGTGTGAATAGCACGGTAGCATCCCGGCGTCTGTGAACCGCCAACTCACATAAAATACCGTATTACCTCTAATTTAGCATCGTACACCCGTTTCTCTAAAAGGTCAAGGACCTTCTTTCACAGTGAGCAAAGGGGATAGCTTATAATGATGAAAAAGGGAGTCAATGTTTAGTGGAGAAGAGGATGTAACCGTATAACCGTAAAAGTACAAAGCCCTAAGATTGTGTTATGAACAGAACAGAACAGAACTTTATTACGCTCAGGCCGATATCCTCGGCATATGAGGTACAACATAACAGTAAATGCATCATACAAGCGGATAAGTGATTAGCCGGAAGATTTTACAGTGTGCTTTAGGATTTAACAAAATTTGCTAAGTTTTTTTAATATGGATACCTTTTTACACATGAAAAGATTTTGAAGTTTAAGCATATTTGGTCTCTTTGAGAAATGTAAAGGTATGTACAAGGATCTTTCTAAAGTAAAATATTCACATCTAAAAATATAATGGAACTCATCTCCAACATCATTCATACAACAAAATTTACAACGGATAGCACTTGATCCAAAGCTAACCTTAGTGCAAAGTGTGAGTACGAGAGCCAAGGTTAACCCTACCAAGAAGGTTCTATGAAAGAAGGAATGGCACTAAGTTTAACTTAAGTGTCGCAGTTAACGGCCAAGGACACCGTCTAACTTATTCAATCTATACTGTCTAGGTCTGCATCCAGCAATTAACTCAACCGATCATTTATGAAGAATAAATATATTTGATTAACTTGTCACATGTTGTAAGCAGTTTAAGATATTTTTTAAATCAATTTAAAAAAAATCAAGCCTAACAGTCTTAAGAGACACGAGCATAATTCAAACATTAACATCTTTACATTATCCATACGAAAAGGGAAAACAATCACACATACACAACTGTGATGCCTTTTAACTGCAAAAGATTAGTTCTCGTGAAGGTTATACACATCAGATTAAAATATCATAGTCAGGATGGCCGTGTATACATCTTAAAATATTTCAAGGTCCACGTTTTTTTAAAACTTAATTTCTTAGAATTTGTTTATTTGTTTATGTCAAAGTATTATCGTCAGAGGGTCAAACATCCTAATACTTTTACTCAACCTTATAGTCGTGAAATACATTATCAATTGTGTAGCAGACCCCACTAGCTGTAAAGGGTAGTGTGTAATCCCGACAATTGAGCCTGCCCTCATCCTATACGATGCCAATAGGTGCCCATCCGTCGAATTAATTTTTCTACCTAAAAACAAGAAATTCGACTGATCGATTTGCGACAGATTTTTGGAGGAGGGTGTTTATTAGGGTTAATACGGTACTGTACCGTCGCATCACTGCGCTGGGGGATTTACAAACCCTCCCGCAGATGCTTTGTGTTGCTGCGTGTGAACCCATGGGTTAAGCAATTTCTAGGCCGGTTCAAGGAAATTGGTTGTAGGGTAATTGTGGCGCGTGCCAAATGCGTGATATGGTCAGCCGGAGCGATCTCATTGTCCAGGCGGTCACGCGTGACCGAACACCGGACTTGTCAAAAAGTTGACATGCCGAACAAATGCCTTGCGATTTACTTGCTGAGATTATCCCGGTCTCGCCGACAAGGCAAAGCTTAATGTCACAATAATCGTAAATTGTATACCCGACGCACTTAACGACCCTGTTCACCCACTGGCGTCTAGATGAACAAAAAAGTTTCACTTTGGTTCCATCCTTCATCTGAAGGGATTTCACTAAAATGGAGTTGATAGTTTTTGATTCATTCAACTTATATTCCTGTCTCCAAACATGGTGTTATTTAATCAAATTGTAAATATGCCAATATTACCACGACGACGTCACATCAAATAACTTTATTCCATATCATGAGAAATTTTCTGAATTTAAGCATAATAAAAATACTTGCACATGACTTCGCATCAAATAACCCTATCTAATATCGTGTGAAATCTTCTGAATTTAGAAAAAATAACAATACGACTAACCTATTACATATCAAGTGACATCTTCTGAATTAAAAAACCCAATTACACCAATGCAACATCAAATAACCTTATTCCATATCATGTGACTTCTTCTGAAGTTGAAATTATAGCAATACTTCACATGACTTCACATCAAATAACTTCATTCCATACCATGTGACTTCTTCTGAAATTAAAAACAATACTTAACCTGGCTTCAGGCCAATCTGCTTTATTCCATATTATGTGACATCTTCTAAATTTGAAAACAATAACAATACTACACATGACTTTACACCAAACTACCTTATTCCATATCATGTGACATTTTTTCATAAATAATAACAATACTACACATGACTTCACACCAAACTACCTTATTCCATATCATGTGACATCTTCTGAAAATGAAAATAATAACAATACTACACATGACTTCACACCAAACTACCTTATTCTATATCATGCGAAATCTTCTGAATTTGAAAATAATAACAATACTACACATGACTTTCACCAAACTACCTTATTCCATATCATGTGACATCTTCTGAATATGAAAATAATAACAATACTACACATGACTTCACACCAGACTACCTTATTCCATATCATGTGACATCTTCTGAATATGAAAATAATAACAATACTACACATGACTTCACACCAAACTACCTTATTCAATATCATGTGACATCTTCTGAAAATGAAAATAATAACAATACTACACATGACTTCACACCAAACTACCTTATTCTATATCATGCGAAATCTTCTGAATTTGAAAATAATAACAATACTACACATGACTTTACACCAAACTACCTTATTCCATATTATGTGACATCTTCTGAATATGAAAATAATAACAATACTACACATGACTTTACACCAAACTACCTTATTCCATATCATGTGACATCTTCTGAATATGAAAATAATAACAATACTACACATGACTTCACACCAAACTACCTTATTCCATATCATGTGACATCTTCTGAATATGAAAATAATAACAATACTACACATGACTTCACACCAGACTACCTTATTCCATATCATGTGACATCTTCTGAATATGAAAATAATAACAATACTACACATGACTTCACACCAAACTACCTTATTAAATATCATGTGACATCTTCTGAAAATGAAAATAATAACAATACTACACATGACTTCACACCAAACTACCTTATTCTATATCATGCGAAATCTTCTGAATTTGAAAATAATAACAATACTACACATGACTTTACACCAAACTACCTTATTCCGTATCATGTGACATCTTCTGAATATGAAAATAATAACAATATTACACATGACTTCACACCAAACTACCTTATTCCATATCATGTGACATCTTCTGAATATGAAAATAATAACAATACTACACATGACTTCACACCAGACTACCTTATTCCATATCATGTGACATCTTCTGAATATGAAAATAATAACAATACTACACATGACTTCATACCAAACTACCTTATTCAATATCATGTGACATCTTCTGAAAATGAAAATAATAACAATACTACACATGACTTCACACCAAACTACCTTATTCTATATCATGCGAAATCTTCTGAATTTGATAATAATAACAATACTACACATGACTTTACACCAAACTACCTTATTCCATATGATGTGACATCTTCTGAATATGAAAATAATAACAATACTACACATGACTTCACACCAAACTACCTTATTCCATATCATGTGACATCTTCTGAATATGAAAATAATAACAATACTACACATGACTTCACACCAGACTACCTTATTCCATATCATGTGACATCTTCTGAATATGAAAATAATAACAATACTACATATAACTTCACACCAAACTACCTTATTCCATATCATGTGACATCTTCTGAATTTAAAAATGACAAATACTGCAAGTGAAGCGTGAAGCGAGACGAGTGTATCGGAATAAGCTATGACAGCTCCAATGCAATGTACAATGTTCAATAGCATGTACATATCACGTGTCACACAAAAACAAAACAATCTTCATCGATAAAAACAAGTGTAATAGGTAATCAATTGACACATTCATCGCGGGTCATGCATGCCTATCTCGAAAAATTATACATTTCTGCTTCATTTCGTTTCATTTCATTTTACAGGTTTTTTAAAAAGGTGGTTCCGAGTGTTTCTAATTGATGGAAGGTGTCATATTTTCCTTTGTAATAATTTCATAAAAATTCATAAATTATCCATGTAAGAATATGGTTGATATCGTATTATGCGAGAATATAAACCAAACAACACTGGAACTTACTATTCCCTTAGATTTTATTACAAAATTTCCATTCAAACACGTTGTTAAACTAAAAACAATGTGCCAACGTTCATGTAATGTAATATGATGGGACATCCGTTACCATTTAACGTCCAAATCAACATATTTCTCAAAGAAAACGTTGCTCTAAATCAAAATACTCATTTTTGTATGAATATACCTTTCAATTTGATTATAATATGAACTCACTTTGCTATAAATACAGTTTTCCTTTGACGTCAAAATCAACATATCAGACAAAGGAACGTTTTTTAAAATATAATTTAATTCCCAATTAAACTCCTCTCTCACTCGGACTCCAATCGAAAAAGGATTATCTCCGCATAATAATAATTTGTCCCTGTGTTAAGTTTCGTTTATCCTTGGAGTCCAATTCAAAATAATTGACAAAGAAGAAGTAGCTCAAAATTTAAATACTCATTTCCAATTACTCTATGATTAAAGACTAAAAAGCCTATCTCCTAATATACAACACCTATTTCCAATGAATTTAATCTCTCCGATTCAAATCAACAAAGCCTTTATCTGTATGACTATAATGTAAAGTCCCTGTGCTAACTCACATTACCCCTTGGTGTCCAAATCAATGTATTAGACTTCTAATCTCCCCTTTAAGACAAATGTGCCTGCAATATGAAAGTGATTTTCTGTCACTTCTCGTCGCAATTATTCATTTAATAAACATTAGGATCTTCTAATAAGCCGTGGCAATACCCCTATCGATTCAGCTCATACGGTGTCATCAAATTTCGGTTAAGGAACTCACGCCTTTAGCTTGGTGGATCATCTGCCCTGTGAGAAAATCGACTATATGCCATTACGGAAACGGTAAACATATTGCCTAATCTAATCGTTCGCTCAGAAGAGAGGGAATTGAAAATCACTTGACAAATACGTTATCGATACAAATTACAATTACATTAACTGCCGCTTTGACCTAGCCATAAATCAAACTTTGGTTTGGGGGAGAGGGGTTAGGTAGGGGTGGGTTTTGTGGGGTTATAGATTATCAGGTAAAAGTGTGAAGATCAATTTTTCAACAGGTTGTACCTTAATATGTTTGCCGTTAAATGGATCGCCGTTTACTAAAGCGGTTGACTTGTTTTGTCACTGTGTCTGTATGTGGTTGCGCGATATCTGGTATATTGAACGAAGTAACTGTTGTATTAAAATTTAAACCGACATTAATTTGAAATTTCAAGTGTGAATGATATTTTATATTGGATGCGATTAAGTGACAACGTCAACATTTACCAAGAAGTGTTAATCAATTTGGTTTTTCATTTACTTTGAGAATCTACTGATAATGATAGAAATATTTACAATTTCTATATTTTTTTGTTGGTTTTATTTTCATTTGGTTGGTCAAACCTGTTAGTTGATCACTTTAATATATAATTGCAAGAAATTATACTGATTTCGAAATAAGACGTTTAAGACAATGTAGCTGGATTTACATTTGTTATGCATAATATTTTATCAAATTGTCATAACTGTCGTGAAGGGCAGTTCATTTCATAACTTAAATCGATTGTATCAAGCAACAGCTTCATAAATTTCATTCTGCACACCTTTTTATTATATGAGATAGAGAATTGGATTGGCGTGCCTATATAAATGCTCTCCTGAAAGCAAAATAGAACGATTATTATAAAAAGTAGATTTGTGGAAATAAATATTTGAATTTCTCTTGCAATTACGAACTCAAATTCAAATTTAAATTATCTAAATAATTATATTTTTTTTAAAAGATACATATGTAAACATAACTATATAGTTACTGATAATAAAAAAATCCTTTACGACCACAAAAGGTGTGTCCAAAAAAAGTAACTACATAAGTTCTGAAAAATCGAGAAACAATATACACACGTCGTCAACAAAGTGTTCATTTGACCATTTTCAGTTATTAATAATATCCCTAATTTAATGTAAGAGTCAGTTTACAGAGTCATGCTCATAAAAAGGTTATCAAGTACGGTACCTCAAATTTGATAAAAATAACTATGATATCTACAAATTATTGCTACTTTGTCCTTCGCTTTCACTCACGTGTCGCGTTATTTAATATCTCACAACAGATGCTTCTGACACTGAAAGTAGTAAAGGTGATAGAATTATTCTGTCAGAGATTAAAACTGTCATCCTTTTTATTCCGATCGAGCTTTTTAATAAATACTTTTATGTATACACTATCCACGTTGTTGCAACCTTTATGGATTTGGCATAACGTCATGCGATCAGTTTGCAGAAGTGCATCATGCCCGAGCAATAATTATTTTTTAATGGGGGGTTTATTAAGTTAACCAATAAAGCACTGTATAATACTGCGGAGTCGTTTTACATGCACAAGCTTAACTATGATGTATATAATGACATTTGAAACACATTGGTAGAACATTTTGACAATTAGATCATATTGAAGGACTATAGATTCTAATTATGTCGTAGCACCGTTGACTGTCATAGGAAAGAAAATATTAAAGGCTAAATAGGATAAAAATAGCTGAATTTGTTGATTTAATCTTTTTATTTTTATTTTCGTAAATTAATCAAGGTTTTATGTAGGTCGTTATGGCATATCAGGTGTACCTTTAAAAATATTATTAAAACTTTTTATTTTAATTTGATAGACCCAATAGCAAATAAAAAGGTATATTGATCCTATGAATTGACTTGGTTTCAAAGTATCGGATAGTGTACACTGTAAGTTGCTTAACTCAAAAGTTTTTTTGTCATAAGAAATAAGTTTTATCATTTCAAAACGAGGCTTTATGTTTTCATACTCTTCATGGTATATGGTTTTGTCTGCCAATATTTTTCGGTTTGGCAAATTTACAAATACGTCATTTCAAACTTCAACATTTCTTATCATACATTTTTTCTGCAATTAATGTATGCTGTTTTCACCAAATTTTCCAGTTAAACTATTACCAGTTACATTGTCATCATATGATGGATAATTTTGTTATCATATCAAATTTAGCTAAAATCATTGCAAGAGTGGTTCATTGGAAATGTTAGCCAAATAACAACCCGATTACCTTGGGAAATGGCAATAAACACGGGCTATACCCTCGCGAGTTTATTTGCCATAACTCCTCGGTACCGGGTTGTTCTTTACTACAAAGTTATCATATATGTGATTACATGGTCATCCAATAACTGGTTATATGGTTTTCTTATTACTAGTTCTATGCATATCACATTACTTATTCAACGGCACCATGTTATTGGTAATATATGCTTACGTATTACGAGTAATATGGTTTTCAAATTACTGGTTATATGATTGCCAAATTACTATTTATATGAGCATTGTGCCTATGTTAGCCTTTTCTTGGTCCTATTCATTGCTAAGTTAAATCGGTTTCAGTGATGTTCAGCATCAATAAACGCAAATACGCCAAATGGGGTAAACCAGTTTTATGGCTAAGATAGTTTAAAATCCCGTTTCTCATTGAGACCAGTTACTACCTATATACAGTTTGGTGCGTTGTTTATTCAAAACGAATATAACTAAAGTAGTATTATTTGTTTGCTAGAATTATATACAAATCAACAATAAGAAATTAATCTGATATGTAGTCACAGATCTCGCTTCGTCATTCAAGACAGGTTCATAATCATAATATTGTTTAATTAATACATTATAAATAAATATAGATTCTAAAAACAACATACTGCATTTCTACATCATAATTCCACAGGCACTATATATACCCTTCTTCAGAAAGGGTCGAATCGACAATCGATGACACAGTATATATTTTTAAACACATTTCGAAAATGTTTAAAGAAAAATGCTTGTAACGGTTTGATACTGTGAACGTCTAACGCTTCTTAGACAAAGGGAGATAACTCTCATTAGTCAATACACTTCCGCTTTGTAAGTCGGTCCCGAGGTGCTTTTAGCATGTCACCTGTGGAAACGTGTCACAGATCGAAGTTTTATCCAGACCGTGTAGTTATCAGAGCAATATAATTCGTTAAAACATAACGCGAGCTATTATTATTGCGAAAAAAATCAAAGATTTCCCGCAAAAATGAGTACATTATTGATAATAAGGATACATAATTGGGATCGTTAGCGATAACATCATTACTGGTTATAGGACAGCGAAAATAATGAATGATGGAAGATATCTTCAGAGACGCACAAGTCTGATTTTTCTGTAAAAAGCATCATTAGGACATTTTTTTAACTCATTTCGTAAATAAGTATAATGATCATGTACATATACACATAATAAGATATATATGTGGTTGAGGATAGGACCTAGATCTAGAAGCTCTCTTAGTGCTAAGTACGTTGCAAGTACCATTGAAAACATTGGCTGACTAGTGACTACTATCTTAGCACTAAGAGAGTTTCGAAAATCAAGGTCCTCATTTGGACAGTATCGGTAGTCCAAGAAATACTTTAGGGGCTGTATGCTGGTGATTATTACAAGAATACAGGTATCGAGTATGATTTTGGAGTACCTGCATCAATATGCTGACAAAATAAGTACCAAAAGATTGATAACTGACCGATTGAGAAACTGAATGTCGAAAGTTATCAAAAACTTTAAAAGAATGAATGAATAAGCAAGAAAATCGTTATTACTTATGTAGATTTTGGTTTTCTTATTGATTCTAAAATTGAATGAAAAAATGAATAATTTATGATAAAGTTCGAAGTAGATATGTTGAGTATGAGCGAATGGTGGATTGATTACGATTAATTCATAGTAAAAATGGAAGGAATGAATATTTGAATTATTGAATTAACAGTTCAGGATGAATGAATGAATGAATGATCGAGCGGAGGAATGAGTGAATGGATGAATGAATAAATGATCGAGCGGAGGAATTAGTGAATGAATGAATGAATGAACATAATGCATCAAAGTTGAAATCACATAAGCAAAGTATAAATTATGCAGATTTCAGATATTGAAGTGAAAGAAAGAATAAATAGAGAATGAATGAACGAGGTAGTTCAAAGCAAATTATTCAAGTTTGTCAGGAGAACCAGATGCTAACGATTTCCTAATTATGATGACAAACGATCAGCACCGCGTGTTCCCTTCAATGAGAGTAATATGGATTTCGGATATCTTTATACACAAATAGGAATTTTGTTAAGAGATCATACAACCGAATAGGCTAGGTGAAATAGCACACACCACACTAGCAATAGCTTACTTTAATTCAATTCTTTATTCTCGTAAATACAAGATCAAAATTACATGAACAATATTTACAAATAAAAATTATTTATTCTTGTAAAGCATCTTTGGGTACAAGAGTATAATAACATAAACAATATTTACAAATTATATTTCTTTATTCTTGGAAACCATCTTTGGGTACAAGAGTGTAATAACATAAACAGCATTTACAAATAAAAATTCTTTATCCTTGGAAACCATTGGTGGTACAAGAGTATACAAACATAACAAATATTTACAAATTATATTTCTTTATTCTTGGAAACCATATTGGTTATAAAAGAGCGAAATAACATTAACAATATTTACAAATATTAATTATTCATTCTTTGAAAGCATATTGTTGGCACAAGAGTATTGTTATATATACAACTTTATACAAATTTATATTCAAGACAGAAGATAAACCAGTTCATTCCTTTCTTACAATAGATGAAAGACGTATAATATATTTTGATTATTTTACTGAGTCTTTTGATGCAGATGAAATGCTTTAGAAATTTGATATATTATACATAAGGAGAATTGGTAGGTAAAGTTTTGTTTCCGAACCGTAAGGTAGTCACTGTAGAAGTTCTTGAATCCAGGTTTTCCATGTGAAAAAATAAGTATGGACAATGAAATGAATCGAAAGTTTTACAGAAATTATCAATATTTATGTTCACAAGCAAACGACAACATAAGGGCACAGAAAACTATATTTTAAGAATTCATGTAATATTTAGATTAACATAACTTCGATATATGAAATTACACTATTTAGAAACATGGTAAATGGTAATAACTTTTTAGAAAATCTACATGCGAGAATAAACAAGTTTAGTTCAGTATTTATAAAGACAAGAACTATTAAAATTTGAATTATTGCAATATGCTTAAATCGATTAACATTGTTGTTTGAATTCGTCAACTTGAAGAAAGTAATTCAATTAACTAAATCAGTTTTAATTTGTAGAATTATACAAAGGTAAAAATTAAGTATGCTGTATAAACTATTAAAACGACATAATGAATATTTATTATACACCTTATTCAACGACTACGGATAATTTTTTTACTTAGCATTTGTGTTGATATCATACATCATATCATAATATTTATCAACACAATCATCACTGTGTATTTCATGGTTTATGTGTTTTAAAGGGTCACATAAGCCAACGGTTTGGTTAGTTGATAGTTTATATTTAATTCTATCCAAATTGATATTTTTAATTAATTATCAAGTGACACTTTAAAGGGGCAGTAGCACGTTTTTTGATAATTTTATATTTTAAAAATTGCACTTATAATTGTAAGTAAATGCCTAATGTATTATATTGACAGTGTCAACAATCACATTACACAAGCCAATCACCCATAGTCAGAGGACAAAGAATGAGGATTCACATAAAATCCATTGGCGGCCATTTTTTTGTGAACACCTTTAATTCATTTTTGTAAGATAAAGGAATCGCATGGCTGAACCTTACGTTATATATTTGAATTATTACTGCTCCATTTAGTTTACATACATTGTCTTTCATTTGGAACTATTTATTTTCATTTTCCTGACATCACATTATATTCCCCCTTAAAACGTGCTACTGCCCCTTTAAAGGGGCAGTAGCACGTTTTTAGGGGTAATATGAGGTGATGTCAGGAAAATGAAATTTTTTGGTTCCAATTGAAAGACAACGCATTTAAACTAAATGGAGCAGTAATAATTCAAATATATAATGTAAAGTTTAGCAATGCGATTCCTTTTTCTTACACAAAATGAATTAAAGGTGTTCACACAAAATGACCGCCAATGGATTTTATGTGAATCTTTATACTTTGTCCTCTGACTATGGATGATTGGCTAGTGTAATGAGATTTTTGACACTGTCAAGATAATACATCTAGCATAAGCTTTCAATTATCAGTGAAAATTTTAAAATATAAAATTATCAAAAAACGTGCTACTGCCCCTTTAATGAATAATTCTGTCTGTATGTCTGTCTGTCTGAGTTTTGCCCTGTCTCACTCCACGAAGAAAATGTATTTTGCATAATCTATCATTTAATGGGGGAATTTATATTTTAAAAATTATGTTTGTTATTATTTCCCATCAGCTGCCACACTGTATTTAAAATTTTATGAAACAATATTACAGGTTTTACATTTATCTTATATTACATGTTCCATATGTTCAAATATTGCTTAGGTGAAAATATTTATAATACCATGCATGTTTTTAACACATCATTTCTAAGAATGTTTACAGTTCAAACGATAACCTGGAAATGATAAAATCTAAAAATATTGTGTGCAGAAATGACCAAAAAGCAAAGACATTTGGCTAGCTATTGTTAACAATTTTGAGAAAAAAAACCAGAAAACTGAATCAAATGCGTTTACGATGTAAAAAAAGGGTCTAAAATGCTTATCGGCGGCTAGACTAAATCACCCCATTTTCGCACTAATGTAACATTGAAAAACAATACATATAATTAAAACTCAGTCAAAATAAGCATATTAAGCTAGCATGTTTGAAAAAAAAGCAGGGGGAATCTACAACATTGCTATAAAAATCAAACCAAACATTATTTTCCTTTGTCAGGAAATATGTTATTTACACCTGAAAAATTAACTTAATGCTAACATGTGAACTTGAAATAAAAACCTTTCTGGGTATCATTTTCATAAATGAACACGGTTTCTGATATCATATTTCGAGTGATGAAAAAATAATTGTGATTTGGACAAACTCTCGCCTGCAAACCTTCAATAGCCAACAATGGATACCATATTATTGATGTTTAGTGTCGTGATAGTTTCTAATTTTGATAACTTCTGTAAATATTGGAGTGTGATATACGCTGAAATTTGACTTTTTTTTCATATTTATAAGCTACGCATAACGTTAACGACAAAATACATTAACACACAACTACATGTAGTTGTAGTAGATGAAAGATTGTTGCTTTAATAGTACTTCTAACATTTTATATTAGTCTTATTGTCTAAAATAAGGAAATGTCGCCTTTCTCGTTTTTATTTACTTACGTCCTTTTGCACAAACTTTGCATAAGCATGTTAAATGATTTCTTAAATTAAAAGCTATATGCGCATTTTTATGACAACTTATTTATTTGTACCCTTAAAAAGCCCCCTTTCCACGCCCAAAGACATGTTCAAAGCGTTACCTAAATCATCCTTCCAAAACGGTTCCCTTTACAACATAATATGTAGTTCCTTAGTAAGGATAAATTGAAGTTTTGTCTGTTGAAGAGATTTGTATGGAATCGTTACAATTCTTCATTGAAATCTAGTGGTTTATGACTTTATAACACTCAGGATGCAAACTGCAGCATAAGAGGGAGAATACAAATCTGTACAAGTATACAAGAAAGCGTACAATAGAATACAAATCGTTTAAACATTTCATGCATGTATTTGAAGGTTATTGATATTATTCATTTGGAAACTTCATAAAGAATTTTCAAAACATTGACAAATTTCTGCAATACAGTAGCTTATTGATATACAAAAGGTATTCAGGTGTTTTAAATATATTTGATCTAATATAAAATTTTAGTGAATATATTTTGCTAAATTTGATTTCGGACAAAAATACATCATTCAAAGTTTAATCACTAAGAGAACTTATCCAATCATTTACAAGTCGACGCCAAACCAAAGAATATTCATGGTTGTTGATATCAAGGAGACAAAAAGCAAAATAACCTAACCTTGCCTTAAGTGCACAACAAATGTTCTGTATGTAAACAAAATGTATCATTATTTGAAAATGTAAATTCTTTATATAAATCGTATCGTTTACAGACTAAACAAAACAAATGTCAATATGCATTCTAAATGCCTCAACATAAAAATGAAAATCTAAATAAACAAAATACATATTTTGCCGGGCCTTATCTCAACAATTGAAGTTTGTCGAAGGATAGGCTTTAAGCTTGCTTATACATAGAGTGGCGACGCTTTTTTATGAATGAACGTTTATATAGTCTTGTCTATTTTTATGATTCATAAAGTTTTGAAAATTAAAGCTTACAAAATATTAATCTTAACAGACTGTTATTAGTTTTCTATATGTTTAGCAATTATTCTATATTCACAATATAAATACAATGCTGTACGAGGACGCATCTTATTTGTCATATATATTTTATTCTTGATCTTAAAGGCTCCAAGCTTTAATATGTAGTGTACATTTTATGAATATTTGTTTTCAGAAGGTAAACTATATGGTACCTCAACCTGATTATAAGTGGCGAAAACTGCATGCGGCCATTTCAGTTTGAACGCTTTATAATCATTTTAGATAACTAAATAGAGTCCTATGACTTAATTGAATGCAGTACATTCGTTCAGATTTGTAGGAATGATTGTTTTCATGAAATCCTTGTGTAAATGAAAACGTGCAAAAGTGTCTTTAAACTCGCATCCAATAAACATGATACCAGGCATGAAATAACATTCATTTTAACCGATGTATGCTGTGTCTTATATGGTTTTGAGTATTTGAAAATATGACTAAAAAACTATGACTATAAAATGTTAAGATCGTGATTACGAAATAGGAGTTTATCTCAACAGTTATTTGCCTGGAAAATACCTGGAAAAAAGTCGGCTTGAAGTAACAAATTGAAATAACAACTTGATAAAAATAAATGCATCAATCTTCAAACTGAATTTCATTGTGAATTAGAACTTTGTGTAAGATAGCCGTTTTAAACTATTCTGCCTCTTGTCATTGGATATGTCTTCTCAAAAAAGTCTTTTCTAAACACCATAGATATACTATTGAAATCAAATACTCAAATATTAAAAAATCATATTGAAATAATATTTTTTAAAATCTAAATTATAATTTACACAAGATACTGCATATTGGTAATCAGTTTGACATCGAGATCGACCCTGTACGTTCAAAATAGATATGATAAAAAGAAATCACCTGGAAATAAATTCTATTCTTTAATCAAAACATTTAGTAAAAAATCAGGTGAGTAAAAAAAAATCAGGTGAATATGAAATTAATCATATCATATATAAACGCATCTACCTGTAATGTAATTATTTATTCTAATTAGAACTTTTTGAAGGTAGGTATGGACAGGTATGTGGAACAATCGTTCGTCTACCTCTCGTTATTGGCGGAAATTTGACCCGGGCTTTCAACAAAGGCGCACCGCGCCAGGTGAAGTTTGATCTCGTATGTCAATATACGGAAACATATGCAATTGATCTTCAGAACAAGTTCGTGCTTTTCCGATATTTGCAGCTTATTTGCCTCATGATTTCCAATAATTCAAGGTCCCGGCTCATTCCTCGGAGCTATAAATTTCAAATTTCGTTTATATAACCCGTCAAGATGTTACCGAGTACTTACATGCTGTTGCCGTTAGCAAATTATAACATGATTTTCATACTTTGCCTGGAAACGTATCACTCACTGCGAAGTTATTATCATGTGTAAGGAATTTATTTATTTGATGGTTTTGTGATAAATAAAGGAAACGTTTGTTTTAGAAAATAATTTTGAAATGTATATCTAATTGGGGAAAGTTTTGGAATATTATTAAGCTTATAACTGTAAAAAAAAGAGTACTTTTGTAGTAAAAAGTGTTTATAGTAGGTAGTATTCATATTCATACTGAGTGGCTACTAATTAGGATAATTCAAGGAATTAAATTTGAGTGCGGAGTTTTATTCAATATATGAATTTGTTGGACTCTTTGAGAATGAACGTTCAGATTTTTTTCAGGAAGAAATCATATTCACGTTCTTTAAAACCTTTGACAAAATAAGAAATTGCATGAATGTTTCAATATATGTAATTATTTTATTAGTGTTTTGTTCTCTTTAATAAATATTCTTATTTTAATAGATATGAAATGATTATTACAGAACTAGATTATGGAATTCTTATGATTTTAAACTGTCCAAACTTTAAACCCATACTTACACAATGATATTGTTTATCATCTTTCACAGTTGTTTTATTGATAATAAACACTAACCGATAAAATCATTCAAGTCTTCAAAAACACGTTTGTTAAATGTACAAATTTACAAAAGAATAGGAGATAATAATTCTTCAATAAGAACAAGCACTAATGAGGTTTTGATGTCACTCAAATGAGGTTAAAATATTCCTCTCAAATCATGCAAGTTGAAAATTTCTAATCAAATTTATCAACGAGATTAAGGTTAACTGTGAAAGGAATCCACGCGATGGTTTGATAAACAAAATCGACAATAAAATCATTAAAGGCGGAGAAGGAAATCAAGGAAACAAACATGTGAGAAAGTTAAAGAAAACACATTTATCTCCTAAAATTCGCCTCTTAATAGTGCAAATCCTAGAGATTCAGTCGGCTCTAGAGATATTATAAGTCGGTGTCGGTAACAGCCTTTACGTCGATTTTACAATACAGTCGTATTGACCCGAGATTTCAGAATGTAGCGAGCGTCGATAGAGAGTTAGAAATACGGCGATAGAAGTGTCTTGTGTGTTGTGAGAGAAGTGGGAGAGAATGAAGGATGGAATGAAGGGCAAAAGAGAGGGAAAGAAGGTGAAATGAAAAAAATTGGAGAGAGAGAGAGGGGGGAGGGAGAGAGAGGTAGGGTGGATGAGACAGACAGAAACAGAGTGATAGATAAAAGCACAGAGAGAGAGAGAGAGAGAGAGAGAGAGAGAGAGAGAGAGAGAGAGAGAGAGAGAGAGAGAGAGAGAGAGAGAGAGAGACAGACAGACAGACAGACACACACACACACACACACACACAGAGAGAGAGAGTGAGAGACAGAGACAGACAGACAGCGAGAGAGAGACAGAGTCAGAGACACAGGGACACAGAGAGAGACACACAGAGAGACAGAGACAGAGACAGACAGAGACAAAGAGAGAGAGAGAAACAAAGAGAGAGAGAGGTGAATTGCGGGCAGAGAAGAGACAATTTTCGTTTCAACAAAAATAATTTCTCATTTTCATTGTAATATTTCCAATCCGATGTTTGTTAATATTAACTCCTACGCAAGACTACCTCGATCTTAACTGATATCCCCTAGTGTTTGCATTCCACAAGTGAATTGTTTTATTAAACGTTAAAAGCATTTTCGAAAAAAAAATCACAACTAATTAATCAAAGCAATTACTACAGGCAGGTTTCTGAATACAGGTGTACAGAGGTATATCATATTGCTCAGCGGGGGGTCACCGGCGGCGAGATGAAAGAGTTTACCTGAGTTTTGGGGGGTACAGTTTAGACGCTACCTGGACGACAGAAGGGGAAAGGGGAACGCAAAGACAGCGTTTTCGCGATAGAAATATGTCAATCCGAATCGGCAGTCTGTTCTCACATCATGATATAAATATGACAAGCCATAAACCGCCATCGCTTAGATAGAACAACATTTGCAATGATAACTTGTCAACATTATTTCGTTGAGAGATTCCACCGAGACTAGATCTTCATTTTGAATTATCTATCAACGGAGTCTTGAACAGGGGTATACAGAATATTAATATTATCTTTAAAATTTGAATTTTTAGTTGATGGGTTTATACTTATTTATCAAAATTTTCATCCGAAGTTATTAATTGCCTAATTAATCATAAGAAATGATTCACATTGAGATGCTAAATTATTAATATGATATCTTTATGAAAGTGTAGATACTAATTTATCAAAATGTTCATCTAAAATTATCAATTGATAAATAAATCATTTGAAATGTCAGATTCAGAGATTTTATTAATACAATTCACTTTTAAAAGTTGTGAAATGGTTACTACCTATAGAATAATTATATACAGGTGTTTATATGAGTGTTATTTCACCAACACTTAAACTGCATAAGGCGATATATAAATGTTTTAATTTACTTCATGAACACAATACTATGAAACTATACAGAATAGTATCACTATAATGATAGTCATTGTTTACAATATATTTTATCTATATTTCAATTCTTGCCATAAATAATAAAAATATTGATTAGAAAGAATACTATCACATTTTCACAAATGTCATTATTTCATATACTGGACACAAATATGGACAATTAATAATATTGAAATATTTAATATTGGTATATTCCTTTATTGGCCACTTCTTGGAATATTTCAATAAAAATTACGATAACCTAACTTATTTTGTCAAATATATTTTAAAATAACATTGATGACAAAAGTTCATCAATGAGCAGCCACATATGATCAAATCTTTAAACAGACAAAAGGAAAATAGCTTTTGGGGGATGTGATATGTCTACAAGTAAACAATTATCGAGAATATGAAACATCAATTTTATTAATTTGATACCAGTACGTCATATACCACTAATTCAAAAATGTGAATATCAAAATCATTATCACACATGGCTCAAAAGTCGAATAACCATTCACCTTTTTTGAACATGTATCAATATCGATTCGCAATAAAATTCAGGTAAGAAAAAAATAAATTTTCATGTGAATGTTATTTGGAGGCATACACAAGAACATGTCACAAAGTTCGATATATTAAATCAATGATAACATCACATTTCACAGACTATTGATAAGTGATAGGAATATATCATAGCGAAAAAATCTAGATAAATAGATGTTATCAATAAGAACAAAACCTGAGATGATATCAATGGAATGAGACTTGGACAGTGACACGGGTACTTAGGGATTCATAAAGTCGGATATTCTGATAATCGGGATTTCAGGAATTCTGATAGTCAGTCGGGTAGTTGAGAATTTGGGTTTTCTGATACTTGAGTATTCAGGTATTGATACTTAGGAAAGATGGCACTCTGATACTTTAGAATTCAGATATTGATAGTTTGGGAAAATGGTATTCAGGTACTTGAGAATTCAGATATTGATAGTTGGGAAAATGGTATTTTGGTACTTGAGAATTTGGGTATTCTGATACTTAAGAATTCAGATATTGATACTTAGAAAGAAGGTATTATGACACTCGTACTCGGGTATTTAGGTATTTATACATGGATAACCGGGTATTTAGATGTTCTGATACTCGATAGTCGGATATTTAGGTATTATAGATTCGATTAGTCGGGTATTTAGGTATGCTTACACTTGGAAACTAGGGTATTTAGGTATTCTGACACTTAATATTTTGATATTCTAACACTAAGGTACTCGGTTACTCTGGTATTTAGGTATTAAAAATTCGATTAGTCTGGTATAAATCATTCTGATAATGAATTATTCGGGTATTTCAATATTCTGAAAGTCAGGTTCTCCGGTATTAAAATATACTGATACACAGGTACTCGGGTATTTGGATACTCATTTATTCAGGTATTATCATGCTTGGTTATTCGGGAATATTGAAATTCGGTTACTCTTATACTCGGGTATTTAAGATTAAGATTTAAGAACATGGTAAATAGGTTAGTATGGATCAAAGAATTTGAAGTCTAGCTTGAACATCTCAAAATATGTTTTTGATCATGTTTCATGAAAAAAAAATAACATAAGAACTAAGTGACTGTTTGAAAAAATAAAAAGTGTTAAGCTTAAAGTGCGTTAAATTTGGAAGAAAGACTCTATCTGTCGTTTATACAATTGGATATGAGAAGCACAAATAGTTATTAAATGGTTTCTCATAATAAGTCAATTGAGTCAGGATTGAATATGATAATAACAGCATATATATACATTACTTCTTCCATCTTACTTTCAATTGAGGATTTCTGACATTGTCTAAAGATTTTGAAATTTTGTCATTGTAAAATGGTAAAAGACAGATATTTCGGGATCCTTATTCATAATATGATTCATATCAAAGACTTACAAATCCATCTTGAAATAAAAGATAATAATTGTACTTTAATCATCACAAACACAAAGTGAGGTGTTTTTCTAATCGGGATAAATTTTAATAAGCGTAAATTTGATTTCAAAATAACATTTTTGTGTCAAAAATCATCAAAAAACATATCCAATTGTGTTACTTTTCAAATTTCGAAAATGTTCTTAAGTAAACTATAGGGAGATTCGTTTTAAAAATAAGTTAAAAAATCATCACAAATCATATACAAAATTTCATTACGTTTTTCAATTTCGGAGTAATTTTCTCAATTGTATAGTAGTAAATTTGATTCGAAAATAACATAACTATTGTTCAAAGTCATTACAAAACATTTGAGGTGTTTTTCAATTTCGGGATAAATTTCTCAATGAAAGTGAAGGAGCACTCAAGTGTACACGCCTGTCATTTCGTGTCATTTTCACTAATAAAATTGCCCTGAAAGCATTTAGAAGAACATCATTTCGGGTCATCTCTGTTCCCAGTTAATCACAACGGACGCGGATGAAAACGACTCGACATTAAGTGTTTAACTTGTGATTCTACCCTGGGGTTTTAGCCTTTCATTTCTCATTCCCGTTTGAGAACGGGGTAAATACAATTTCTTTTCCTTTTCTCTGGACATATCGCAAACATATTACAGGTGATAGCTATGCGGCTTCGCTTTGTTCGTTTTCCTTTCCTAGAGCACGTTCTCTCCAAAGAGGATGTCTGAGTATTATTCACATTTTTTTTTCTAAAGTTGAAACGAGCTAGAGGGAATATTGGGAATATAAGATGATTTTGAGGCATTAAATGAGTTAATTGTTGGCCCCCCTTGATTCTAATTGAATATTGATTGTTTTCATTCAAGAAATTGTGTCTAAGCATGCCATCTTTGCAAGCTTTGGGATACGTTCATAGGAAATAGTCTTAAAAACTGCAGGGGAATTAAGTGAATTTATATCAAGGAAAAAACTTAAACGTTAAAAAACTCTATTGACAACTTTCGATTTCGAATTTGAAAACCCGTATTTTTTTATCAAAAGCGTTCCTTGGTATCTTAAATCATATTAAACTAAACAATAATACTGTTGTAAACCGAAATAATTATAAGTACACAAATCGTAATTTCTTTTGAGAAAAAGTAAACAATATAGGCCTATGGTTTATAGCAAATTGACATTTAAACAGATGTGGCCGATGAACAAACGCATACTAATATCCTAACGGTTTACAACATAATTAGCACTTAATGTTCTCAAATTTCACACTGGGTAAAATACAGGTCGGCTTGTTGACAGTTTGGCGGATAGTAAATACATATCATATTAAAATCGACTCTAAGCGCAGCGCAACGTATCTGAGTCACCGGTTTTGGGGGAATCGCAAACGCAAGCTGTGACTACAGGCAATGATAAAAAATGCACGACCGCTCGCAACATGTGGTCTTTGACAAACAGAAATTCTTTTCGGATTTGTTAATCTGCATTTTTAGTACTCCCGGGCATGTAAGCGCGTGAGTGCGAATTAACCAAGTACGTTCCCGCTTTGTATAATCCGTAACCACTCGTTTGAGTGTCGCCTATTAAGAATAAGTTGTCAAGGTAGTAGGCCAAGGTTTTTTTTACTTACCGTGTGATTTTTGTGTGCACCAATGAGAAATGATATATGTTTTACAACTATTCAACATTTAAACAGAAAAACTTCTGTATAATTTAATAGATTGTTTTAAAATATTCGAGAAAATAAATTTTGTAATTGAAATATTGAATTTTTGATACTATAAAATATAGTTTTTAACAGTCGTCTTTAAAATCAGATTCGCCTTTTCCCGACAGATCAAGCCAAAACATCACCTTCTATTTATTTATATTAGTGGATTAATATAAAAACTCACGCACTAGTAAAGAAAATTCGGGTTTCATTTCGTGTTCAATCAGTGGCCATATTCTCTTTCACCTGTGTAATCGCCGGTGATTCCAATGACGTGTTTACCACGCGGAAATTAGTCAACTGTCTAAGACAATATTCCTAGCAAGATAGTAGCGCTCAAAGTTTATTTGTTTTCCTGACCATTTAAATTAGGAATTCCAGGAATCAGGATGGGGGGAGGGAGTTGATTCATCAGGGGGAAGACATTGCAAATTGGGCTCGAATCTTGATTTGATTTGATTCCAATCCGAGCCGGGTTGATATAAAAACTGAACTCGCGTGCGGAAAGAAATTCCCATCCGTAAACGAAGCTGACACGGCGGAGCGCTTTGGTCCCGCACGCGACAAACACGCGCAAACACTAAGATTAATTTCACCTCCGTAGAGGGGACCTGGGTTGTTGGAAATAACGTCAGATTAACTTGGGAGTTTCAGCGGGGGAGAAGAAATTGTATTAAGCATGGAATCCAAATATTTTTGTTTTCCTCGGCGTAACATATTAGTGGTTAGTGGACGTTTCCTGTGTGATGTGGCTGCAATATAAACCTTTGTTTGAAACAGCTGGCTTAGATTAAACCGTATTCAATACACTCGAACGGCTCCGCGATAAGATGAAAAATCTTCTGGTGAAATAGCCGCATCTACGGCTTTCATCTTGAGGCTTTAATTAGATCACAAGAGGAGCTTACTCATTAAGTTGCGCCAGCTTTTATTGCAGCTAACAAAATGAAAGAACCCTTATTTTGACAATTGTTCGTCTTGTAGTACAATTAAACGTGGTGAACTTTAAAGTGTTTTCTTTCTGTTTGACGCTTAGGCCGTTTCTCCAAGTCAATTAGGTTTTTCAAATTATGGTTTTCATTAAAATGAATTAATTGAACTGAGTCGGAGTTAAAAGGAGAAGAAATAGCGGGGATGAGACTAAATGTCTTTCAACAAGAATGAATTTGAATTTTAAGCAAGGAAGATAAAGAAATCACCGAGAAGTTATTTTTCTATTTCAAAGATTTCCATTTAACAAAAAAAGTTTAAGGTTACTTAGTTTACTGCGCTTAGAAGCCCCGGGAGCGGTAGGCCTACTATTTGTTCAATGCTTTTTTTTCTTATCAGGATGTTATTACATATTTTACGCATTGAAACTTTGCCTTTTCTATAATCGTAACTTCGGCAAAAGTAGATTTTATACTTTCGCTGAAAGATATCAGCTTAAACGACATGAATTTAATGTGAAAATTAATTTTTATTTGACCTATCACGGGGCAGAGCTTCCTTTTGTTCTTTAGTCATGTAATAATATATTGTCAACGCCGAAATGAGAGAAGTTTTCAATTTTCAATTTTCTGAGTCTTACTTGATTCGCACATATCAAACAAAAATATACATCAACCCTCATGATAGAGACCTTTACATCATTTTATTCCTTGAATTTTGTAAAAAGGTATCATTCGTTACTTGTTTGAATCAACTAAATTTTACCCTCATATTCCATATAAATTTGATCATAAAACATTCACTCAGAAGAACATATATAATTATACTATAATGATAACGTTTTAATCATAGAACCTCTTAAAGAACACTTCACCATAAGTAAGAAAACCCCGCAACATTAGGGTTCCTTGAAATTGCCTGAATGATGTCTGATGTTTTTGATAATATAGCTGAAAATATCGCACCGCCGTTATGAGAAACAAAGACATTAGACCTACCAACATACGTAGAGTAATTCGCCCGCGGACACCGCAATCCCATCATGGGGTACGTATTTGTATCATTCCACGGTCTTCATTTGCGCACTAAAATGTTTGTACAGAGACGACCGAGCCCGCGTTTGTCGCGAGCTGTTCCGAATGGCAAATACTTTATTCGATCCTCGGAGGATGAGGAATATTGAACAAGAAAAACGTCGAAGTTTTAAGCGCGACCGGCTTGCTTTCGCCATGCTTGCCATCGAATTTCGTTAACGACATTTTTACATGGCTGAAGCACGGCCCAAGGGAAGTAACTCCAAATATCAGCGATTGCAATAACAAACCCGCATTGATTATCTCCCTTATGGATTTTTCGACCCGTTTATGTGAGAAATCTTTATGATATGAATGAGCGTTTCGCGTGTCCCTTAACACTACATATACAATAATTTAGCTCTATTTATAAATTTTTAAATGTTCAAATAATAAAAATGACCCATTTAAAAGTCGTCTTTAATAAATTGAATTATCATTTATTTTGATATCTATATTTTATAAACCGATATCATTATAGCTTAAGATAAAAAAAACATATTCAGAAATGATTAAATGTTAAGACATGTAATGCATTTGATTATCTATAGCATGATTCCCACAATACATATTTTAAAAGATTTCTTAAAATATTTTTGAAAATCATTCACATTATGGAACAACTGAGGTGTAAATACTTCAAATATTTCAGTTTGCATTATAACTTATTAACATGATATAACGATCAATTGATTAAACAGTTATGGAAAATGTATCGCAAGATCAAATGACCCATTGTATTCTGGAGTATTTTAAGGTGTTTGCATTGCATGCAACTTCAGCTGACCGCGGCAGGGATAAAGTTAATGTTCAACTTTGTTCGTTCAAAAGTAATGAATTTTGCATTGTGACTGAATATTTTCAACGACATAAATATGAGTATATAAGTCCAAGACAGTAGTGGTTAGCTTCGCCCACTGGCCATTGTCTACACACCACACATAGTCTCATTTCATCCTACATGTACCTCTCATCACGAAAGTTCACAAAAGCTCTCCTCAATTTAAATCAACTCGTACATCCTCTTTTGTC
Source organism: Steromphala cineraria (assembly GCA_916613615.1). Classification (NCBI taxonomy): domain Eukaryota; kingdom Metazoa; phylum Mollusca; class Gastropoda; order Trochida; family Trochidae; genus Steromphala; species Steromphala cineraria. The sequence goes on along the minus strand of OU744736.1, from coordinate 25,338,531 downwards.
CAAATATACACTCAGGGGCAAAAGAAACGATACCAACTTTCCAAAAGAGTACAGAACAAAATCCTGTTGTAAATGAAATGCGACTACGAACCCTTGTGATAGACACATTAGTTGTGAAGAAGTACTAAGAATTTCAAACATCAAAGTATGATATTTATAACTCTGTGACTGTTCAAATACACGAGGGGTAAGAAAACAGCTTTTTCAATGTTATTTCTGGTCATAATCTTTTAATTTTGAATACAAACATTATGAAATGTAAAAATCTTATAAATATAAGCTGTTATCAATATAAAAAACCCGGGTAGAAGTTAATTTGTTCACGTATTTTGCCTGTATGTTGGTTTAAAAACAAGAAAAAGGGTCATTTTCTCATTCCTATCTCGTCTAGTTAAGGAGATTTAAAAACGGCGTTTTTTGAAAGGCCTTTATTTCAACAATATTTCAAAAACGTTAACAGATATAGCTTTGAAATTAAAAACTTAGTTCAGTTAGCTCTTGAAGAAACATATTAACCCAGATTCAGCCGTAACTATCACTCGTAGCTTGACCTATCATGTATTTTATATGGTATCGTTTCTTTTGCCCCTGAGTGTATTCTTCCCGACTAATGCCATGTCATCTGAAACGACCTCACCTTACACCAACTCCATTCACCTCACCTCACCTCATCTCGAGCTACTTCACCTAATGTCACCTCATCTCTCATACTATCGCTTAATTGACCTCTTCTTTAGCTTATCTCACCTTATATCACCTTAACTGATGATATTCAACCTCACCTCATACATGTAAAACCTCACCTTTCCGCATATATTCTCATCACCTGACATCACCTCACCTTGTAATATATCACCTCAACTAATGTTACCTCACCTCATCCTATATAACGTCACCTGACACCATCTCATATTACCTCACCTAAAATCAGCTAATATCACCTCAATTAACATCACCTCACCTTGCTACACTTTATTATATATCATATCACCTTACCTTAATTTATATGATATCATCGTATATCAACTGATTTCACCAAATATCACCTCACCTCACCCGAGTGATGTCACCCTCACTTATAGCACCCATCAACATTTCACCTTATACAGTAATAGTCCTTTTATATAGCGGATTTACCCATGCACATTGCCTGCAGCCAAAGATGATGTCTGATTTCTGGTGTCTGATGTCTGATGTCTGAAGTCTTGCCTGAACCAATGCAGCCAATAACGTCGACGACGTTGTGTTGAAAACTATATAAATTGTAAATCAAATACTATTAGAGGTTATTCTTTTCTAAAGGTAAACCTACTTTCAAGGTTATATACACTATCCTTTACGTATTCCACTTAACGAGATCGGTCAATGATATCACATTCGTTGGTTATGATATCACCATTGTAAACAATCTGGCTAAATCTGTATTCCCAGCACTCAAGAAACGATCCAGTTTCCTATCATTTAACTAGCATTTTTTGGCGCTTCAATCATATTTAATTTCATGATGCATGTACATGAAAAATGGGCCGGGACGGAAATAAACATAGTTTCTTAATTCATTGGTTATACTGACAGTCTCAATTAAAGAAAGCCAGTACCTAGACATTAAAGTTCTTAATGACGTAAATGACGGTCAAAGATATTGTTTAAGTATGCATTAATAGAAGTTTGTTCATTGATTACAAAAAGTGAGTAGGCCTATTCATATGATTATTTTCAGGTATTTTCAACGAAAAGAACGCTGTAACCTATGTAAACCTGCTGACGATAACATATTTGTTTTCCGCATTGATTATAAATAATTATATCAGGCACAACTTAAAGGGGCAGTAGCACGTTTTTTGATAATTTTATATTTTAAATATTTCACTTATAATTGTAAGTAAATGCTAAATGTATTATTTAAAGGGACAGTAGCACGTTTTTAGGGGGAATATAAGGTATTAAAGGGACAGTAGCACGTTTTTAGGGGGAATATAAGGTGATGTCAGGAAAAAGGGGCAGTAGCACGTTTTTAGGGGGAAATATAAGGTGATGTCAGGAAAATGAAAATTAATGGTTTCAATTTAAAGACAGTGTGTATAAACTAAATGAAGCAGTAATAATTCAAATATATAACGTAAAGTTTAGCCATGCGATTCCTTTTTCTTTTACAAAGGGAATAAAAAGGTGTTCACACAAAATGGCCACCAATGGATTTTATGTGATTCTTCATATTTTGTCCTCTGGCTATGGATGATTGGCTTGTGTAATGAGAATTTTGACACTATCAAAGTTATACATTTCGTATTAACTTACAATTATCAGTGAAAAATTTAAAATACAAAATTATCAAAAAACGTGCTACTGCCCCTTTAAAGGATGCAAAAATCATAACATTTTGACAAGTTGATGTTACGGTTGCTAATGATGCCATGTGCCACAAGCGACCCTTTTTCTCTACATGTAGCAACCGTAGCATGTCAAAATATTTATGTCTTAATAACCTTGATATTTTTTAAATACTAACTTAATATTTTACCAGTGGGTATGTCTCAAAGAAGCTAAAATTATGGTTTTATATACTCAAACGATGCGGCAGTACAACATCGCGGAAACTAAAATTATCAAAGAGCGCCGTTGCTGTGTACATAGCAAACCGTAACGGTTTCTGGCAAACGTCCTCACGTAGTAGCGTATTACAGAGTGTGTTGATTGTTCACAGACATAAATCTTAATCTGTGATATGAATGACAGACGAGAACCTCTCCCTCGGACTTCCCATCAAAAGACAATCCTTGTCCTCGGGATCATACTCAGGTTCGGCCTTCCCGGTAGACCGATTCTTGGGCGGACTTTCTTTCGATAGAAAACCGCGAGGTCGGTTTGTATCCTTTCCATGTTACCAACTACAATCAGGGGCGTAACTAGGAAAAAATCAGTTGTAAGCACATCGATTGTTGTACTAAAAAGTCTTTTAAAGAATCAATGCAAAATGAGTGAAAGAACAGACGAACCAAACAAGCAGGTTCTAACAAACATTATCTGGAATATAACTAACGACAGAAGACCGCGAGGTCGGTTAGTATCCTTAAATTGAAACCATATTATATACATTGTATATGCAAGGCAATGCGAAAAAAATCACCAAACTCGACCTCTCACTTTTATGAAGCATGATGAAGATATCTCGATCTGATGTCACCAGTCATTAATATTAACGTGCACGGTTTTCTTTCAATTTCAACCCATTTACTTGCAATTGATAACATTTATTTTTATGATTAACGTGCACGGTTTTCTTTCAATTTCAACCCATTTACTTGCAATTGATAACATTTATTTTCGATGTAATCAGTCATTATGATTAACGTGCACGGTTTCTTTAAATATCTTGTCTTTTATTTGCAATTGATAACATTATCTTCGTTTGCGAGGGTTCCGTTTTTATCTGAACAACTAAATGACCCTATAAACCAGCATGCATGTAGTTTCGATTCGAAGCGTACATAAAATATTGAATTCTGACCGGTCGATAAGCTTATCGATAATCTTTCAAAATATAAATGATATTATGACATCAGAGTACTTTTATATTGCATTTCACACATAAAAAAACAACACGTTTTAAACTTTGATTCAAATCTCCTTAATTGACATAGCGTCCAATGACATAACAAGTTTGATTTTTTTTACTGTATAATCTATTGCAATATATCATATATCATTATATCATAATAAATATCATTATTATCTTTTATTCCTTAACGTATTTACAAATTTCATATTTCTGTTCGCAGATAAAAAACGTGTAGAGGCGAGCGGAGATCCCATACCCTGCTTCCCGCTACGGTCAAACTATGTATTGATAAAGTTAACAGTGGGAACAGTTTTACATTTTAGATATGCTTTCAGTGTGAACATTTCACAAGTTATTGTTCAATATTGAAATCCCCAAAATTTATCAATTTAGATTGTTTAGATTAAAAACATCAACTATTTGTCAACCATTGTTCAATCTCACAAAAAATTTTCTTGGACTAAAACCAATCATCCAAAAAGGAACTTCCAGAATGGGGAAGTGGAAAATGAGAAATGCTGATTGCAAGATTTGACTACAAACAAAGGCAGTTAATCCATGGAAAAGAGCAAGGAGAATACATTTTCTGCTACAGCGATCGTTTGCCAATGAGTCAGAAGGGAGCATTTTGAAAGCCCTTAGCAAAGACGAAGGGTATTCTTGATAATCAATGTCACAGATTATTTAGGGTTGGTAGATGCCAGTCACAGAAAAGCATTTCCCAATTTGTTCACCCTGGAACAGGTTGCATTTGTTGCACCGACCCACACAGCTGATTGTGAGAGAGCTTTATCTTACCAAGACTAGTCAAGGCGTTCTTTAGGATTAGACTATCTCGAGCAATACAAGATGACCTGCTGAGAATTATCATCGAAGGACCTGAGAAAATGCAGGATTTCTGGCGTTAAAGAAATTGGGATCTGAATGTCAGAGACGTTTTCATACAAAGTTAATACAGTTAGTCAGTGCTGGAATTGCTGCCAGATAGCCCGATATGAATCCCATCGAGCACCTCTGGGATGACATCGATCGAAGGATCCGTCAACGTCGACACCAACCACACACATGTCAACAACTTATTGCTGCATTGATGGCCGAATGGAGGCAGATACCACCTGCTTTCATCAGACGATTGACGTTTTCTGTGAAACGAAGAGTTCAGGCATGTTTGAATGCCAACGGCGGACATACCAGATACTGACCACATACAATTTGTCATCAAACTAATTTATAATGATTATTCTACAATTTTGTTGTTTTTGGGCATGATCGGAAATAGGACAATTGACCCCATCCATGAATAACTGGCAATAACTATATTACCATTAAAAGTTACAGGTCTGCTATTTTAGCACAAAACACTAAACTAATGGAGTGTTACAACGCAACAAAGCAAATCCCTCTGAACACGTCACTTTTTATGATATTCCTATTCAAAGAGGTGTAACATTTCTTTTGGCGTTCAGTTTTAATAATAACTTCCTCAGTGCTGGGCGGCTTTTAAAACTCTAAGGCTTTTTGACAAATTCCTATCGTGATTATGGTTATATGTCAAGTGAAAATTGAAGATACATGGTTAAATAAAAATTTAAATGTTACCTTTTACTTTCTTCCATTGAAGAAATTATTTACCCGACAAATGAACGAACAACTATCATGGTCTAGATATAGAGAAATAAAAACATTTGAAAGTTTCAATGAAAACTATTATATTCTCTTTCAATGTTAAACCTTCGACGTGCATGAAATTTGTTTTAAGGAAGAAATACTAGCCAGAATGAAGAGTACACAACCAGCATGTGATAAAGACTTTGAATAAAGTATTGCAAAACAATTTCTCGAATCACTGCACATGCCCTGAAACCAATCTGAACACAAAGTTTCAAAGTTATGTTTAGAGTTTTACTTACAATTTTGTACGTTACTAAAATAGATTAAGAAAAATGGTCTCACAGACAGTGAAGCGTGTTGCTCAGATAGAAAAGGGGCATTTTCACAACGTCACGACCGAAGCGAGAAGTTTTACAAAACTCCTAGCGTCGCCCTTGACTTCACAGGCCACATTTTCTGTGCAAGCATATCAGCCCACTGCGAGCCCATGGCATAGTCCAAATAAAAGACAGCTTGTAAAATGAACTTAATGAACGCGCAATTGTGCAGCGATACGTTACCACTGAATAAACGAGGACAAGTTTTTTGAATAAATATATCTAAAAATAAGTTAAATGTCTTAGATCACAATACACAGCATAAAGATCGCCTATCTTTTTCTTAAAATTCCGTGCAGGAACGTACTTCGATTCCAGCTCACAATGCATTGTGTGGTCAATCGCTATTTTGGCGTAAATATGAATGCACCGACCTTAGGTTTCAATTTTCTTGCATTGGAAGTTCTTAACATTTGTGTTTATTTGATAAGGATTGTTACATTTTTTTAGATACCATGAACAAGGAAGAAAAATGCGTGTTCAGTAAAAACATCGACTGCTATAAATAACATGAATTTTTGTTATCTTTGAAATGAATATTTTATGTAACACTTTTATATCGTGTTGGAAGGAATTAGTAATCGTAGACAAGTTCTTTTTTGATGACATCAGAGATCGAGTTTCTATAGAATGTCCCAGGGATAAGCGATATGACATTAATAGAAGGTTTATCCGAGAAAAGAATAATCTCCAAAATGACACAATTATGACACCTGACGTTTATATGTTAAAATCATGTATGGACAAAGGTGGGTTCAAATCCAAAGGAAGTTGCATCACATGGGCAGGTCCATCTTATTGACATGCAGTCAATTCCACCAGGTACCTTCAAATGGATAATCAGAGTTGCAGTTGATATATGATTACTGAATGGATTGTTGTTTAAGATTGATCAGAAGTTGCTGTGATGATAGCTTGGACTACAAGCCGTGCTACAGTAGCACTGAAATTAAGAATGCTCATAATAAAGAAGAGGACACAAAGATGAAGATCAAGAATACTAATTGCAATGTTTGAATTCAGGTGTTGATGTTTATTCGATAAGCAACTGTAGACCAATTTCAAAAGGCCGAAAGGATGATCAAAAGAAGCAAACGTGTCATGGCTCATGAGACTGAAGGTAACAATGTTACCACACCAATTCCGTCAGTAGACCGGTTACGATCTGTGAACATTTTTTATGTGATTGTGATCATTCAAAATTTCAAGTCCACGATTTTATGTCAACCGGGTATATCAGTTTGTTCTTTATCCTGAGAATCTCATGTTTAAGACAGGTTTTGAAAAGAGAGCTTTCGAGTTGAGAGGGTACACAATTAGTTTTAAAGTGGCAGTAGCACGTTTTCTGAAAATTAATTTTTCGCTGATAATTGTACGTTACTGGTAAACATATTGTTTAGATATCATTATCATCATTACACAAAGCGTCAATCCATAAACAGAGAACAAATTATAAAGATTCACATAAAGTCCATTGGCGGCCTTATTTGTATGAACACCTTTAATACGTTTTGTGTAAGAAAAAGGAATCACATGGCTGAACTTTACATTATATATTTGATTTATTACTGCTTCATTTTGTTAAAATACATTGTTTTTCAATGAAACCATTTATTTTCATTTCCCTTACATCACTTTATATTCCCCCTAAAACGTGCTACTGCCCCTTAAAGTCACACGCGATTGGAAGTTTCATGACCTTTTGCTTTGGGAAGAAACTGCTAAAATTGTACAATCAAAGGTCACAAGCCATGCACTTCATTAACAAAACAATGATTTACCTTCAATGCAGAATATTTTTCAGCTTGAAAGATAGACGCATTGACATTTATATATCAGCCCTTTTTTCCTATTTCTTTACTCAATGGTCCTATAGTAGTAGAAAAAGTGAAATGTTCAAGACACCCCGGACGCAATTCAGAAACAAAGTAGTCCGTAGTGGATAATTTAAAAAGGTGAGACTCTCTAGTATGTGTGTAAATTTTTCTGGGTCTTGGAATTACTGTTAAAGTGTTGGTGTGAGCAGGCAAAGTGACCCAAAGTTGCAGGTCATGTCATGCTGAACGGCCTTGACGATTTGTTTACACTCTCTACCGACCTTCGATGCCGCAAAAAGTGTGCTCATTTTTGGACTGAAAAGTGGTCTATGGCAGGTAAGTCAATGTGCAAAAGCTAAACGCCCAACGAAATATAAGGAAAATGCGGTATTAGAAAGACAATAATGATTAAACTACTGTAAAATAATTGTGGTCTGTGGCCGGATGCACGTATGCAGGAACCCATGCCATGCTACACACCTTGGATGAGCTTAATCACACGAGGGCGTGTCGAATAGAAATTAACCACTAGTCTAGTCCTGGGGCTGAGGGGGTCCCGTGTGCACAATTTGTTCACCACGGAAAGAGTGAAAAATCTTGCACACATGACTACCCTCAGCCCCAGGACTACACTGGTTGACAGGGTTTAATGAAAGGTAACTGTGAAGGTCGGGACAAATTGCATGTGCTACAAAACAATACAGAAAACAAATTATCTGTGCAATGATACATGCCATTCGAGTGTCAACTGTCAGTCCAAGAACAGCTATATTAGAAATTAGGAGCCATACACTAATTTCTTGATCACAGATGACTGATTGCCATTGAAACAGACTAAAAAAGCAGGCTTCAAATGAGTTTATTTCCTGGGAACATCCTTTTAAAAAACCCGAACCATACCAACATTTTGGTACCCATTGAAGTTTGTCCTATTTGGGATGCATTGTAAGTAGTCCTGTCTACAGGCCTATATGTGTATCACATGAATGTATACTATAATTATAATGTTAAATGTGCTTAAAGGGGCAGTAGCACGTTTTTTGATAATTGTATATTTTAAATATTTCACTGATAATTGTAAGGTAATGCTAAATGTATTAATTTGACAGTGTCAAAAATCACATTACACAAGCCAATCATCCATAGTCAGAGGACAAAGTATGGAGATTCACATGAAATCCATTGGCGGCCATTTTTGTGTGAACACCTTTAATTCATTTTGTGTAAGAAAAAGGAATCGCATGGCTAAACTTTACGTTATATATTTAAATCAGTGCTGCTTCATTTAGTTTAAATACATTTTCATTCAATTGGAACCATTAATTTTCATTTTCCTGACATCACCTTATATTTCCCATAAAAACGTGCTACTGCCCCTTTAAACTCTTTGTATAAGTTCTGTAATATAATATTGATGTAATAATAAATCTCCTTTCTCATATAGGTATAGATCAGGCCCTAGATTTTCGAAGCTCTCTTAGTGCTTGGTCGTAGGCAAACGTAATGTATGGTACTTACGACTATCTTAGTACTAAGAGAGCTTCGAAAAGCTGAGCCCAGATGATTTAATCGTCCAAGCATTTGACAAATGTATCACATCAATGTCGAGTTGCATTTTGCCGGGTTCTTTTTAGCATATGATATAATTATCATGGATGTTTTAGTTAAAAAGAGTAAGATGAAGACGGTGAGTGGCCTCCTTCACGCATTACTGCTTACTGATTAATTGTTTAATATCATTTAAGATTTACGATTCACTGGTACGCTCCACATAACATTGGTCTTTACTTTCCCTAGAAAACGAAGGTCAACAAGTTGATTTCTTTCAAATGGCACACAAATGTTGTATGGTATTTGAGTCCCGAAGAAAAGTTAGATACAGATCAGTGGTTTCATAATAAGGCTAATTGGTGATTGCATGATAAAGCAATTTCTTTTTGTGATCTTTTTCATCAAATATGATAACATTTGGAAATTGAAGTCTACAGACGTTTGGCAGTCACGTTCGTATATATGTATGCGAAACACGTACGTAACTAAGGGGTAACGGGTAATTTATAACAGCTTTATTTTTCATGATATTTTTATATGATACTTGTTTTAGTTTATAAGAGAAATGTAGAATTGAAATCATTTTCATTTATTTTCTCAAAACTATCAGGAACTAAGTTTATCATAGACCAGCTTTTATCAAACCGCATGGCAATGAGAAATCTGAGTTCATCATAACGATAAATAAGAATTACGGATTTGTGGAAACGTGTAATCAAAGAACATTGTCATTCAGAGACCAGGGTTTATAGAAGACCAAGGGTTACCGGAGACAGGGATTTATCAAAGGCGATTATTTATCAAAGAATAGGATTCATCAAGGCTATGTATTATCTGAAACTGGGTTTCATAATAGACAAAGTTATCGTAAAAAACTATTTACCAAAGATCCTAATTTTCAGAAACCTTGGATCAAATACAGCACTTACCGATGTACTCTTACTACTATGAAGCGTATACCTGTACTCCACAGGAGATATAAGCAGTCCCATGAGCTTGTACATGTTACAGGTCGTTACACACAATAAGTGCTTACATTGAGGTAAGGGATTTCCTTTTCGTTATAATTATCGTTATCATTGAATGTTCAAGTAGTGTAGACATTATGTTAGTAATATTTTAACGTACCTAATATCTTTCTTTTAGGGAACGTTTCAGTTCGATATCATCAGCAAGTCGGTATTGCAGAAGGGGTCATATACTGAGGTAAGATTTTTTTTGCAGTAGTTTTTGTTATTATTATATTATTACTAGTTGTTTTAATCGTTTAACATCTTTTTGACGTTAACCAGAAACATGAAATATGTTGACGAAACATGGTGTCACGATAAAGCAATCAGCACATATGTCTACCCCCAAATATTAAGATAACTTCAAAGAGTAAACAATCGAATTACTCAATTCAAATGGCTGTTGTAAAAGGTGTGCCTTATAAAACGAAAACTGCTCGATGCCCTTTGAGTATATTAACTTCTTTCATTTGTGTTTGGGGAACACAATGTGACACATTCGTCTTTGGTGATGCTGTCCTGTTCAACTCAGGTTTGTGATTAACCCTGGTCTGTGATAGACCCTGATCTTTGAAAAAGCCTCGTCATTGATAAACGCTGGCCTACGATAAACCCGTGTCTCTGATAAACTTTGGTCTACGATAAAACCATGTCTTTGATAAACTCTAGTCTGTGTAAAACCCTGGTCTGATATTTAAATAAAATGTAATATGAATTTATTTGTTTAATGAAATAGTTGTTAATGTATGGAAATAGTTTTTGTTCTAAAACCCTAAGCAGGGGGTATTGTAAGTAGTCTAAATGTTTATTCGTATCACGTCAAATCAAATCCCAAATTATATCATTAAATTTAGTTGAAACATTTTCTAGAGTGTTCTAAGGGAGTGTAAGCCAAATAATAACCCGATTGTCTCGGGTTATGGAAATAACCTCTGCTCTGGCTACGCCCTAGCAAGGTTATTTTCCATAACATATCTGGACCGTATAATTATATATTACATAAACATTCAATTCAATTCTTTTATTTCGGTAAAAGGCCTTGGGCCCACGTACAAAACATAATATATACAAAACAACACAATTATACAAGAGAGAACATTGAAACTACATTTTATATGTTAATTTGATGATAAAAACATTGAGCGTAGAGCGAGTGCATAAACATTCACTTTGATGAAAGGTTCAAGGCTGTTAAATTCAAAGCCACGGGTGCAAAGTTGTTTACCACTGGATAAGTGGCGTTCACTAAAGTCGTTATCTTCATGCACCATTGGCTCAAAGTTAGACATGTTTTAGACATGTTTTTTCACAATATTCCTATGATATATGTAGTACTGTTGTGTTTCTAGTCAAGTCAATTTATTGAGATGTCCAGCAAATAGATGATCGTTGTAGTAATTTTGTGATTGTGGTCACTCAAGAAAATTCATTGCCCAGTTTTAAAAATAATCTCCATCATTACAATTTATTCAATCAGATCATTTCATAACAATGTTACCTACATTTACATTACCATATTTACATATGCATACTTCGAAAAACATGCATTGGTACAAAGAGGTTGTAATGGATATGTGATAGGTATTAAATAGATTATCCTACCTCATGTAAGAATCTCGATTTTTAATTGGTCCACGTGACCCTGAATAAGTACTGATATCACCCTCTTAAGCGGGGTGATCGATTATTTTTACCCCGCCACAAAAAGCATGAAACAAGCGTGCAGACTGAGCGTCTTGAAATGTATAGGGATCACGTCAAGGTTACATTTGATCAACCGATAAATAGCTGTGAACAAACTACAGTCAAAGCGCTTTCGCAGTTTTTCTTACTCTTTATATTTTCATATAATGTGCATTTTGTTTACTCATTCTGTTAGATAAATTCTTTATAGCATCCAGACGCGGGGGATTATGGGGGATATAGCAGCCTCGTGCTTGGTCTTATGCGACGAGCCGAAGCCGAAGGCGAGTTGCGTAACACCAAGCTCGAGGCTGATAATGGTATAAGAAATAAACTGAGATACAAAGAAAACTTTACACACGTAATTTAGTAAATATTTTGAAAATATACAAAATTAAGTTTACATCCTTGGTCAGTATGATATACCAAACACACGGGACGTGAATTATTCGCCCAAACACACCAACTTCAATTAATTCTTGCTTTTGATGGCTGTTTCTCGAAATTCATGATTTTTCGTCACTGCACGTGGAATTCTTGCACAAATAGTATAAAAAGTGACCCGCATGATGAACTGGCACTAATGCCACGAAAAGCACACAAAAAGAATGCCAAGATTAACACAAGAGCAACGACAAACCATCATTAACCTGTTCGAGCAACTCCAACATACTAATCGTTCCAAGAGTGGCAGACCAAGAGTTACATCACCCCGAGAAGACCGCTACATCCGGGTTCTTCACCTCCTCAACAGGTTCCTGACAATGACAACAACGGCAGCAACGACACTCGGACACCACATCCACAGGAACACCGTCATAAGACGATTACGTGCTGCATGTTTTCGCGCCTACCGACTTCTACGTGGGATACCATTGACCCACTGAATCGTCTGCGCTGGAATAGGACTGTGCTACGTTGGCAACGGCGGAATTGGCTACGGGTACTTTCTACTGACGAAAGTCGGTTTAATATGCGCCATGCCGACGGTAGAGTCCGAGTTTATAGGTGTAGAGGAGAGCGACATGCACCAGGTTGTGTACAAGAGGTTCATCCCTTTGGTTGCAGTGTAGTGATGGTCTGGGGAGGCTTTTGTGGGGATCAGAAGACACCTCTTAACGTCGATGGAGGTCACAAAAGATATTGATGTGACATTGAGTCCTCTTTAACTGACAAATACATAATTATGGAAATCACGAAGTGACATGTTCATCAAACTGTGGACTGTAAAATGATTCTATACCCCTTGGTCCTTTCAGTGACTCTACATGTTTAAAAAAACGAGTGTGATTGTTTGCCGAATCAGTCAAAATTGAACATTAAATAATATCCCGGTTCTATCATATCAATTTGTTTTGTTATTTTTACTGTAAGAGTGACACAATAGGGTGTAAAGTTTCTTTTGAACCTTACTCACTCAGGACATATAGGCTACTTACATTACAGCATTTTTACAAGCGTAATTATCGACTGTGAAATAACCCACCTGGGTTAGGGGTCATAAAAGTCGCGCGGGTGTGACGTAACAAACAGTAACCCATCATTTTTTCAACTGAAATACCGCCTAAATAATTTTTTTATTACCATTGATGTGTATAATGTTTTTACACCAAATGCATAGTAGTGGATACCTAGTAGTGATACATCGTCAAATAATTAATCGAACTGAGTGGAAAACATTTTCTGAAAATCGGTAATCATGGGGCTTTTTTTTCTGTGGTATTGTTACGATATATGTATAGATTATGAGGCTGATTCTGCATATTACGTCACAAAAAGGGATGTGACCAGTGTGACGGGCAGTAATTCATTCACTTGTTTGTTGTCAGATAGGTCTAAGCGGTTCATCAAACGTGCCATTCAAAAACGGCTTTCATTACCAAACTGAACATGTTTTAGTAGCGACCTTTGACGCACTATACAATGTTGTAATCAGACTTAATATTAGGGACTGCACGGTGAATTTCTTTTTTAGAAACCTTTGAATTGACCAGGCGATCAAATCGCTTTCGCTCGTTTTATACAAAATCATTAACTCGCTTAATAAAAATAGTATTAAATGGAAGGTCGTTTAGTATCTTTATAAATAAGTAGAAACACAAGAAGTGATCCAAATCGTAGTGAAGTTGTTTGCAAGTGGTGATACAATTTTACAAGATGTTTTAAAACAATTGGAGCATAACATTTTGAGCTGTAAGTGTGGGCTCTGAACGAGCATGGTTGAGCCCTGAACGGGCATTTTATCATCCGAATCCTTTCGGTAACGTGAGAGTTGACTGCACGATTTCTACCCTCGTGCGGTCCTTACTAATATATTTCAAAGAAAATAATAAAATATGTTTATCAAATATATAAGGGAGGGTGTTATCTATGCAATAAAGCTATCTGATAAACTTGGTATCCGATTGCCTCAAAATATGATAAAGATGCAAATTAGGTCAAAACACGAACTATTTTCTCAAAACTCCATGCATGACATGCGAGTCCTAAAACGGTCGCTAACCATTGATAACGTAATCGGGAGTTTTCAGGTTGTGTTTTTGATCGAATAAAAAAAAGTAAACAAAATCCGTCAGGGTAAACTTATCACGCATTCGTATTTTAGAAATAGCTTGGTAATAGAAGCGTTTCAAATTGTTTTCATCGTGCGTTTACAACAAAATAATAACGATATGCAGCTTACAATATACCGGCTATCGAACAAAATATGTGCTTGAATATTTTCGTGAGTAACATAGGGAGGCCTAGACAGCTTTGACCGTGTCAGTTTTCAACTTAACAGCAAAACAAATCATATTCTAGTGAAAGTACACATTATCTAGTAGCGTAGTAACAAACAATTAACAATCCCACCTTCGAAATAATCGGCGTTTAGTCTAAGGATACCGTCACTGAACTGGCGAAACTGCAATGACAATGCAGCTTTTCAAAGTGCAGTTAGAGTTACTTCCCCTGTTGTAGCGACGTTGACAAGTGGTTTGTACCAATTTTGTGTTGTATAGAAGAAACAAATGTACTAACTTCACTTAAGATGTTGATAGATTGTAGGAGACGTTTCTATCACTATGAAAAGATCATTTCATGAAGGATTATTTCTAGACTGTTCACAACTGTATATCGCCGATAATATGACCTTCACCTTGGTGTACTGTGAAATAAATTACTCCCCGAAATCTAGGTCAAACATATTTTTAGAAGGAATCATATTTTCGTTTAAACCCTTTTCTTTCACAATGACATTATATGATAAAGAAATTATTAACCTCGTGTGTTTCCGTATCATTAACATCATATAATAGGAATAAAATTATATGAAATATGCTCGCCAAAGGCTCGCATAATACAAATTTTATTCCTATTATACGATATTAATGATACGGAAACACACTCGGCTAATAATCTCTATTTATGGTTATGTGAACTTTAACACTTTCAGATACATATATTGTATTTACTTTACTTGATCATACGCTAAAAGACACAAAAACTTTCCTCTGCCATTCACTTTTAGCCATAAATATATTATTTTTGCTTTCCTTTATCAAGAATACAATTTCAGCCACATTAAGGAATATTTATGTATATTGATTTATTTGTTTTCCCATACACAATTTGTGACATATACTGTATTTACTTTCTTTTTTTAATGAAATATTCCTTTTAATAAAATGATAGACACAATAAGCATATTTACTTCCCATTATCCTTCACTATGACACACATACACTGTATTTACCTCTTTTTACTGATACTATCAAGCAGTTTTTGAAAAATTACTTTATGTAGTCATACACTATTATATACATTTACTGTTTTATCTTACTTTGTTATACACTATCACACAAGAATACATATCATTTCTTTTTTCTTTTCTCATATTCTATAAAGCATAAATACATTTCTCATGCGTATATTGTAAAAGATATCAATATCAGATATGTATAATACATTTTATTTACTGTCATACGCTTTATATTCCCTACGATGTTATACACAATCAGATAGATATAGTGTTATGTAATTTCTATGTTACGCACTATCCGATACCTATATCACATTCACTTTATCTTTAACTAAGATATATATTCTGATTTTACTTACCGTTGTCGAAATCTGAGATGTCGCTTATGGCTGAAATACGGTCCAAGCATCGTTAAACAATAACTCACTCACTCGTAATCTGACACGTAGGGTATAACTTTATTCGTTAGTCATACACAATCCTTTGTCATACACTGTAAGCAACATAGTTTATATCTACTTTCCCTTTTCATACATAACATACATAAAGTACATCAAAACATCAGGGTCCCCTTTCACAAAGCCCTAAGGTGATCGTAAGTCCTTAAGGTAGCCTTAGTGCAATGTTAAAATCAACCTTAGTAAAGGTCAACCTAAGTAAAGGTTGCTTTGTGAAAGGAGGCCCTGATCTGTACTTGTAACTTATCAAAAAACTAATTATTCAAACATGTTAAAAATATAAAACTCATATTTTAATCTATAATCTATATTTTCATTTGCGTTAATACAAATGACATTGTCAAAACAACTCCAACCCAATATCATATTTTTTTCTTTGTGATGTCACATATTGTAGTCTGTTATCTGGACAGATTTTTCAACATTGAGGACCTGTTAGTACTGTTAGTACTGTTAGTAGGTTAAAGCCCCATTGTCATATCGCATGCGGTTCGTGATGAAATTTTGCTATTGAGAAAGCAATACATCACTCAATAGTTTTATATCATATTAACATGTTTTAATCAACAATAAAATACTTATTCGACGTCCAAAGTAAGTATCCGCAGCAAAAGTGCGATAGTCTTTAACGAACCCGCTTTCGGTGACACATTGTGTGTGTATTTACACCGCGTCTCAGTTACCGCAATTGCGTCCGGTGGGTATCTACTAGTGCCTGATTCGGAAGTAAAAAAAAGAAAATCTAGTCGTAAGAATAAGACGGCTTTAAAGCGTATATATAGGGAAACGGGAATTGTAAGATGGCCACACTTGATTCGCCTTCATGTCGGCTACCGTTTCGGTCATTTTGGTAAATTGTCCTATCTAATTGATTTTGGTCCGATTTCCCCTAGGTTGGTCGCAAAAATTTGCCAAAAAATACAATAAATACAGTAAAAAATACTTTTTAAAATATTGAACTTCACTACACTTTCGATAGGGGCCTTAAACACCGATCGGCGATAAGAATCATTTGAATTCATGATGTTCATTAGAGATGCATTTCATTTAGATATTTAATAAATTTCTTGTAACTTTCCAGGTAGACTCCCTTGCTGGATTCCAACCCACATCACCGGAGTCTGACAACACCCTCCAGCACTGTCTGCATTGTACCAGCTGTAACCAGCTGTAACCGACTGTTACCAACTGTAACCAACTGTAATTTACATTTAGCCTCGAGTTGCTACTGGCACAGTGTGTACTGTTGTGCGTTCGGATCCTACAAGGCACTCGACATTTGAGAATTTATGAATATTGGATATCAACCCAATTCCTTTAGACCATTCATTTTGATGTTAATTGTGCTACATTTTAAAATATCGTTCATGCCAGCAGATGTTATTTTTCTTAACTTATATTACGCTGAAATCCCAAAACCCTAAATGATATTATTTATTTCAAAATAGACGTTCTGTTCCATCATTATTGTTCAGTAATGTTTGATGTCAAAATTCAATTTGTTTCAATCAACGACTAGAATCTATGCAAATTTATTAATAATAGCAATAATGGTGAAACTGCTTTCGATACAGTTTTTAAGTTATGGACTGACTGTTTTTCTTCTAGTGTTTATAATGTTAAATGTCAAAACTTACAGCTCACAAACGAGCAATATCTACATCGCCAGAAACACTAGAAAAACTCTTGTTAGGGATACAAAAAGTGATATGCCCGGTATTATAGAAAAGGAAAGGCACAGCAAATCAATGGGATCTAAGTTTAAAGAAATAATCCACTCATCAAATATGATACAGAATAGGAATATGAGACATGTAATCAAGCACGCCCAGCTATCTGATGAAGAGAGTAGAGACGACCTGGTGAACCTTCACTCCTACAGCTACACGATCAGTCCACGGGTCTGTAATGCCAGTAAACCATTCCTTGTGATCCTGGTCCACTCGGCACCAGATTACTACAAGAAGAGGTCCCTCGTCAGATCAACATTTGGCTCTGTCAAACAGTACAAGAACAGGAACATCACTGTAGTTTTCCTTGTTGGTGCTGTGGAATCTGAACAGGTGCAGGGAGCTTTGAACGATGAGGCCGAGCTTTATGGAGACATTGTTCAAGGAAAGTTTGTTGATTCGTACCATGCCCTTTTAAAAAAGCACATTATGGGCATGCATTGGTACTTCTCTCACTGTAAGTCCGATTATATTCTCAAAATAGACGATGACACTTTTCTCAATCCATATAGACTTATGGAATTTCTTATTGAGAAGAAGCCAAGAAATGGAATGTGGTGTTACCCAGCAACGGAATACAGACCAGACAGGTATCCAAAGAGTAAATATTATACTCCAATCTCTCAATACCCTTTTACAAGATTTCCCACATTTTGTCTTGGGTTCGCTTATATAACGACACCAGACATATGGAATAAACTTTACAGAGAGTCAGAGACAACAAGAATTATGAACATGGATGATGTGTATGTGGGAATTCTGGCCCTCAAAGCTGGCGTGAAAATAGTGGACATGAGAGATATTTTGTACTCCTGTAAACACGACGTTTTTATTTCTGGACTCAAACAAGGAGCTTTTTTCTTTGACCCTGGTGGCTATTGTGGGCAAAAACCTTTCGATTTGTGGAAATATTTAGTCTAGTCAAGGTATCCTACATATACACATAATCATACACGTAAATATTAAAAATGGTAATTTGCAATTAACGTTTTAATCGTTTATTGAATATGCCATTCTTTAAATCGAGATTGCAAATCATGTATCCTCACTCTTGAAGTAAATTTGGAATAATTCAACCTATCTTTAAATAAGCAATCTCTCTATAAATGTCTTTCGTTGTCAGTTTTCTTTTTCTTCTGAACATACCATAGAATTATTAACAAGATTTGTTAACTTTTTCAAAATTTATATTCTAAAAAACATTCCTTAATTTTGGGAAAGAAAAAACGTACAGTCCTAAGCAGCAACAAACAATTATTGAATAATTATCAGTTCATCCCCAAAGTAGCTATTATACATTGACGAAACTGACATGAAAGAAAACGTACCAAAAAATGATCATCATTTTCTCTAAAGTGGTCGAAACAAAATTACTTCACTCTTTTAAAACATCTTCCAAACACAACATTTCATGTATTGCACGTTATGAAAGTAGAAATAACATTCAAATCAAAACTACCCAGAAATGTGTGAAATGATGAAACGTGTATATTAATTACAAATATTTTTTCTCTCTCATGACTTTTGAGACTTTTTAAATATTGCGAAAGTGAAAAGGAATGTATTTAAAATATTCACTACACTGCAAAAATGGCGTTTTGACTTTAAACATGTTCTGTACGTGTTTTACTCGCAACATGTTTTGAAATGTGTTTATATGCCAAACACATGAATTTGTATGTTTTGTAACTCAAAACATGTTTCGATTTTAAACATGTTGCATTAATGGGCTTTTTAACTCTAAACATGTTGTGATTCGTAACATGTTTTGAAATGTGTTTATATGCTAAACACATGAATTTGTATGTGTTGTAACTCAAAACATGTTGTGACTGGCAACATGTTTTGAAATGTTTTTATATGCTAAACACATAAATTTGTATGTGTTGTAACTGAAAACATGTTTCGATTTTAAAGACATTGCGTAATGATATCTTAATTATAACACACGATTCAGATCTCATTTAAGTAGAGTCATGCCAGTATATATGTTGAACATATACATGTTGCTGTCACGGTTAGTTCATGTAGATTGTACTTTTTTTACGATTGTCATTGTCATTTTAAAACTGATTTTACTTATTTATTTCAGGATCCTTTTTAAAAATGTTTTATGAAAATATTCTATTTCATTTGGCAAGCAAAGATTTCTCAATATAAAGTTCAAGAGTATTGATAAAATCTTTTGAAAAGGGAAACATCTTAATTATAACAAAAGGAAAACAAAGTTCTTATCCATGAAACACCTGCTGTCGAGAAATATACTTACAAAATGTGGTTTGGGGGAGTGATATTGTGCACGCTAATTAAGCTTAATAAGCTCATTATATATTTTTTTTAATTTCAATATTCCTAAACAAATATTAACAAAGTTATGACATAAGTGTTGTTTCAAATAGTTACGCTAACAATACAATATTTATAGATAAGTTGCATAATATTGCATCTCAGGATTTACACTGCAAAAAAATATGAATAAACATTTCTATTCGTGTTTTAAAACTCAAAAGATGTTTTAAAATGTGTTTATATGTTAACGGGATTACTTTATACCTGTTGCAACCCACAACTTATACCCCACTTCCGGTCTCGTTGCTATGGTTTATTTTGTTCTAACCGTAGGTATATTGACTTTTCTAATACACCTATTCTTTTTCGAACATCCAAATAACTAAGGCAAATTAACCAAGTTGTAAAATTTAGAAT
This sequence comes from Steromphala cineraria, assembly GCA_916613615.1. Classification (NCBI taxonomy): domain Eukaryota; kingdom Metazoa; phylum Mollusca; class Gastropoda; order Trochida; family Trochidae; genus Steromphala; species Steromphala cineraria. Next base: position 25,318,287 of record OU744736.1, on the reverse strand, counting down.
TTTAATGTCCAAAGTGGTAATCGAACCAGGGGCCTTAATGTTGCGACGCAACGCTTCTATCGACTGAGCTACTGAGGCTCGATGTAGGTGGTGGTACTTTTTGTTGTGCCATGTCTGGATTGTTGCATTTTCCTATATAAGCCATGTATATATACTAATTTGTACCAAATTTTAATGTAATGAAGTTAGATTATGTTTTTAAAAACGTAAAAAAAGAGTATTGTTAACATTTTGTTGATCTTGTTAGGTTTAAGATAAATATACACAGATAATGGTGGACAACTCTTTTTCGTCCAATATAGGTATATTATAAGTTACCATGTGTTCGCGAGTTTGATATGGAGATTTATCATGTGTCCGAGTTAAATATCAAACGAGAATGTGTTCGCGAGTTTGATATGGGGATTTATCATGTGTCCGAGTTAAAAACCAAACGAGAACGAAGTTAGAGTTTGATATTTAACTCGGACACATGATAAATCTCCATATCAAACTCGCGGACACATGGTAACGAATTTATCTCGACTTGCACAGCAATGTCGGCTTACCATTGGTCAAAACCGGTCACGTGCCGTAGGTATATTTAGCTATGTTAAACTAGGCCACGCGCTCCCCTAGTAACAAGCATCAACGGAGTCAAGAGTTATCTCCCTTGCCCTTTGTTCGGTAAACAAGCGGCTACGCTACGCTTGATTGCTGTAACGTCATGTATGCTTGATGAATTGCCCTGTACATGCTAAAGTCAGCTTTATGTTATAACTATACTGGTATAAGTAAAATGATCTTCTAATAAAAGATTGGCACCGCTAAAATACATTAGCAAGTCATTCGGCATCTCAACGGCCTAGCCTGTTTACCCGCTCACTCGCAGCGAGGCTGTCTATCAGCGAGCTCAAGATTCAAATTATGCAAACAGAGAGCCGATCTATGAACATCATTTAAGTTAAAAGTCACCGATATATGTTTATTGAACTCTCAAACCAACCTGTACATTCTGCTATGATGCCTGTCTTATCTATTACTCCGAAACTATCAAACTCGCTCGCCCCCACTCGTCAGTCCGCCATGACAGTAACGGGGCTTCTACGGCCGCTTCAAATCGAATGTGGTGCGAGTGCACGAGGTCACGTGACCAAACAATCATAATTTAGGAATGCCCGCATTGCTCGGTATTTTGATTTTTTTTTCGTTAATACTAAATTTCCGTCTAGTACCGTGCGCTTCGCTCCGGTAATAGACCATACTTTTGGTCATTAACAGGATGGTTTAAAAATTATATTTGTAAATACCCAAATAAAAGAGTAACACTGATCTGATCAGACGCCATTTTGGCCAATCCCATATTTCAAGCCAAATTTTAGCATTTAGAGAAGGTGCTCGTCGAGATAATGAGCGATACACCTCGGGAAGAGTGGGTATATCTACTACATTACCCGGAGCAGTACCACGTTCAGAACAAGCAACGCCAACATGTATCAACATTGAATACAGGCTGTTTCGAAATTCTTCTTCGAGTTGTCTAAGTTTCTGTCGGTTTTAAACCAGTGATATAAATTCAAAACCTCTATTATTCATTCTCAAATGACAAATATATGAAGATTTGTTTTCAATGAAAATTTTAAAAATCATTATTGGATTTTTGAAATTGCCAAAAACACGTTGAAGTGACAGAATACTAGTCATATCGCCTAAATATACAAAGGGTGACATGGATTACAACAGATTGTATCGTACTTTGAAACCTGATAAAAAGCATATAAAAAATTTACTTGGTAATTAGTGTTCAATATTGGTAACATTGCTTTTATTACTTATTCACACGTTCGATTTGTGGAGCCGATGATTTCCGGAGGTTGTTTAACTTTTATTTAAAGCTTTTTAAAAAACAATTCGTGATAAACGGCCTAAAAAAAATACAGAATCAATTTGATTTATCAATGAAAGAAGATTTTATATTATGTAGTCAAATTGAAAAAATACCTCCCCCCCCTCAAAAAAACTCCAACAACAACCAAAAACAAAGAAGACAGAATTTGTCAAACTGATTTGAAAATCATTTAATTGGTTTGTACACTTATAAAGATGACATTTTCTATTTTGGAGAAATGCACATGGTTGCACATCAAATTACATAATATCATCAATTAGATATTTCACCTGGTGAGCAAACTTTCGGGTTGCAATGTATAAGCAGTATTACGAAATGCAAATGTTTTGAACACGTATTTTGGGCCATTATACCAGTTTGGATTTAAACAAATGCAGCTTATATCAAAATATATTTAACAAATTGTAATGAACAGTCATGTTATAAATTGTGTTTAAAAAAAGTTGTCATATCATTCTCTTAGTAGCTCAAATCCATGTTTTGATGATAAGACGAAATAATGATATACACGGTTTTAAATGGGTCAGTGAGATTACAAATTCAGCTGCTTAACAAAAGTTTGTTAAAATACATGCTAACCCGTTGTAAGTATCATGTAATTAGGTGTACGTTCAATGATCTTTCCAATATATCCTATGATTGTTTGAGAAGATGGAGAAAATTCATGCTTCAGTTGCATACATAAACGTATATCTATTAGTCATACTCATACTTCAAAACATTTGATGTTTTGGCAAACGGTCGACTCCATAATTAAACAACTCAAATTTAGAATTTTCGTGTAGACTTCTAAAAATAATATGTTTACCTAGTACAACCCCTTAGGACCGGAAGATCGAAAACAATTTAAGTTAGATCAGGTTTTGGACAAAACTAGATTTTGCAAAACTCAAAAACGTTGGTCTAAGTTAAACTGTATAATGAAGACGGGGGTAGATACATGATAAAGATGCAGATAGAGAAAGCGACAGAGTCAGACATAGATACATATACAGAGACGGCCGCGGATACAGACACCGTGAGATACTGAGACGGCTACAGAGACAGATACTTACAGACACAGATACAGATACAGATAACGATACAGATACAGAGACGGCCGCGGATACAGATACCGTGAGATACTGAGACGGCTACAGAGACAGATACTAACAGACGCAGATACAGATACAGATAACGATACAGATACAGAGACGGCCGCGGATACAGACACCGTGAGATACTGAGACGGCTACAGAGACAGATACTTACAGACACAGATACAGATACAGATAACGATACAGATACAGAGACGGCCGCGGATACAGACACCGTGAGATACTGAGACGGCTACAGAGACAGATACTTACAGACACAGATACAGATACAGAGAAACAGACAGAAACAGATACAGATACATACACTGAGACAGAGACGGACGCATAAACATAAACATAACATAAAGAGATACAGACACATATACATATACAGACACAGATACAAAGACAGATACAGATACAGACACAGACACAGATACAGATACAGATACAGGCACAGATACTGAAACGGATACAGAGACATGTACAAATACAGATACCGATGCAGATAAGGCACAGATACAGATACAGATATACTGAGAGGGAGCCGGACAAAGATACAGAAACAGACACAGATACATGTACAGACACAGATACATGTACAGACACAGATACATGTACAGGTACTTAAACAGATACAGAGACATGTACAGTAGAACTCGGATATAACGAACTCCAAGGGACCAACGAATTTAGTTCGCTATATCCGGTGTTCGCTATACACATATAGTTTAAATGATATTATATAGGGACGGGACTTGAAAATTGGTTCGCTACATCCGATTGTTCGCTATATCCGAGTTCGTTATATCCGTGTTCTACTGTACAAATACAGATACCGATGCAGATAAGGTGACAGAGAGAATGATGAATACACAGATAGATACAGAAGGATGCGGAGGCAGATATATAGAGAGAATATATATGGTTGTGTAATGTATGTATTTATAAGGTAAGATACGACTGACTATCCAGGCTCAACCACACTTCTCCAGTACAGGAACGGTCTATTGCCGCATTTGCCCCAGGGGTCAAAGAAAAACGGTTTTTGTTTAAGCTTTTGGAGATTTCGATTTTTTACATTACAGTTGAACAGCAGATCGTCAATACGTACTATTTGCACGCCAGCTTTGAGACTTAAAATTCCCACATACACATCATCCATGTTCATCATTCTTGTTGTCTCTGACTCTCTGTAAAGTTTCTTCCATATGTCTGGTGTCGTTATATAAGCAAACCCAAGACAAAACTGAGGAAGTTTTGCAAAAGGGTATTGAGCTACAGGAGTATGATATTTGGACGTGGTTTTCCTTATGGGGTTGTAACCCGTTCCTGGGCGACACCATACGCCATTACCTGGCTTCTTCTCAATAAGAAATTCCATAAGTCTATATGGATTGAGAAAAGTGTCATCGTCTATTTTGACAATATAATCAGACTTACAGTGAGAGAAGTACCAATGCATGCCCATTATGTGCTTCTTTAAAAGGGCATGGTAGGAATCAACAAACTTTCCTTGAACAATGTCTCCATAAAGCTCGGCCTCATCGTTCAAAGCTTCCTGCAATAGTTCAGATTCCACAGCACCGACAAGGAAAACTACAGTGATGTTTCTGCCCTTGTACTGTTTGACAGAGCCAAATGTTGATCTGATGAGCGTTCTCTTATTGTAATGATCTGGTGCCGTGTGGACCAGGATCACAAGGAATGGTTCCCTGGATTCACAGACCCGTGGACTGATCGTGTAGCTGTAGGAGTGAAGGTTCACCAGGTCGTCTCGAGGCTCTTTATCCGATAGTTGAACATACTTGATAATTTCTGGGTTCACATCTAAATTGTTAACTAAAGTTGGATGGTGGACTATTTTCATAACATTGGACGTTTTGTTGGAGGTCACATTATTTGGTATAACACTGGGCAGGGTTCTGTTTGAGGGCCTAAGGAAAGGTATATTCGGTGTCATATCATGACTGTGTTTATAACCGTGTTGACGAATTACTTCAACTTGTGAGTAATTCCTGCTTGACAGCTCCCTTGTAGGAGACGCTTGGGCTGTTGATTCATTGATTGTGCGTTTAAAGGTTCCATCGATCCTAGTGCTACAGCTGTGAATCTTGAAAATCAAGACCATAATCACCAGAACACAACAAGCAATAATTGAAGAAAGAGAGAAACGTCTCTGAAGCAGTTTCCTCATTATTGACGTTTTCTTTTACTTCGCTGGATGTTGACCCTGAAACAAAAATAAATATTTGTAAATTTTCACCAATTCTTGTCCGTAATTTACACAAATTGACTTTTGATTTTGTTTTACAAGAAGAACATTGCTATATCATGATGGAACAGATATAACACAGTTATGACAACCTTACAATATGACACCTCGAAAAACACATCTTCAGATGCATTGTAGAATGCATTGCCTGAGGATGCTGAGGGAGAACACTAATACATTTAATATGTATGGGGCATAAGGTAGGCCCATACCGACAACAAACATTGAGTTTTTGGCACATAATGGCTAAAACACATGAACTACACCACCGTCAATGTCATCTCTTGAGTGCCACCAGAGACGCTGAGTGCTTAAGATCACTAATGCATTATGCATGTGTATGTACCAGAAGACCATTACAGATTGAATCAGAAATATGAGATTGGTCATAGGACATAGCATTTCACTGAATCTTGACAAATAACTAATGTCATGTGGTACATGTAGGGACAACTCTCGTCGTATAAGCTTTTCATAATTTGTAAAGCTCACAAGGCTAGTCACTGGTTGAAAAATTCTACACTTTACAAAACAGCACAATGGGGTCATGGATGCATATTTTACATCTTATGTTGATTGAAATAGAGATGTTATGATGTCATGATATGCTTTAATTATTGCTAAATAGAGTTTATTTTCTACTAAAGCATAGTTGTTTACAAAAACAATTACGATTATTAGATATTAGAATGAAAATAGTCGCCTCATTAGAATGCATAGATATGTTCTGACCCCATCAAACTATACAATTCTTGACTTATTATTTATTTGTGGTTAGTGTGATTTTCTAAAAGTTTATTTTTCCTTTAATACTGATCGATCACAATGAAGTTTATGCAGAAGCCTAATTAACTTGTCCTGATTGTATGCATATGACTTAAAACACTTCTTAAATGTATTCTTTTTGTCAGCAGTTAGAAAACAGTTTTAAATAAATGCATTAAACTGATGAGCGTTTGCCATAGTACGTAGTGCGGTTTACGACAAGAATAACGACATTTAAAGCTTACAATGACAAGTGAAAATTTTCAACAAGAACCGTAAGACAATATAACATAAAAGTAATATTATTTTCCATATGTTACTCAATGTTACTTTTACGTTCTTATTTTTATAGTATATGCGGCTGTGATGCACACGTAACAAACAAGTAATAAACATATGTACAACATATGATATTCTTGCAAAAGAGAGGAGATCAGACAAAACACTTACAAAGCAGCTGAGATCAGATCTAGAATTCCATTAAATAGAACAGAAATAGAAAACATACTGTGACTTCAATAAATAAAACTAAATATCCAATAAAGGTGAAAGTATTTTACAGGCTCTCACAATCAATTTATACGCTGTAGCCTACTCTTTGAATAGCCATCAACTGGGTTTTTTAAAATGTATTCGGAAAATAATCAACAGCGTTATGTAATGGAATGAATTACAGTTATACACATAAGCGAAGGGAAACGCCTAGGCTCAAATGACTCTACCAAATCAATCTGTGAAATCAAATTCACACATAAGCGAAGGGAAAACTTAGGCTCAAATGATTCTACCAAATCAATCTATCAAATCAAATTTTCTCAATGTTTTTTATCATATCCTTGTCACACTTTTGCATTGTTCATCCACTGGGTGTAAAACATCAAACTGAAAGATTATGTAACAAAATAACAAAGCCGCTGCAAATCGGCATTTTCGAGGAAAATATATCTCATTGTATTGAAAACTGCTTCAAATTTTAAAAAGTTACAGATTTATTTTACATTATTGAGGCCATATCAGTTCAAAGAGATGTTTGCTTGTTGATGTCATTGTACGTACATCCCTTTTTCATTTTGATAATGGTGTTGATAGTTAAATTTGTATGGGCAAGTCGATCTAATAGGAAATATGTCTAATTCAGTAGTAATTATCACCTTCTACCGATTGGTTATGGCAAAGAAACTCGCTGGGGCGTAGTCAAGTTGAGATTGATGCCATAACCCGAGACAATTGGGTTATCATTTTGTGGTTCGAGATTACATGACTAAGTGATTTGTGGTTACGGCACATTACCTTCAAATAAATGGTCAAAAACTTCCAAAGGGGGGTATAGAGTAAGCACATAAAAAGTAGTTACTAGTTTAAACCTATTTTCAAAGGTGGTGTAAGATTTTTTATTTCACTTCTTACAACATCATCTCTTCGATAATAACTCCAAGACTTATTCGATTGTTTGTCTATCCCAATTTTATCATTGCTGAAAACATACATTTTAAAATTTGTTTCGGTCTTTCGGATTAGAATGTGTCAAGTTCCTTTTGTATTTTAGTTCAGCAAAATCAGCAAAATCAGCAAACATCATTGTAATCAAAAAAGTGGTATCGTTGTTTTTGGTGGGTTTTTTCACTTTCTTGCTATACGAAATATAAATTATTTAATTGAATGGAAAACCCCTCGCAAAAAACGAAAGGGTATAATGCGATATTGTTTCTCAATATGGGTGTTTGCGTCCTTGCAGGCGAATGATAAATAGAAGTTAGAGCCACCAACCAGTTCTTAAAATAAACTGTATTGTACAGACGGAACCTGTCTGGGGTTCGTTAGTAACAATATCATCTGCCAATGTCATAGTATTAGATGCTTATTTTTGAAATATTATGAAACCTGGCCTATCAACTTTATCTTTATGGGCCAAAGACGTGCCTTTTGTATTTTCATACACAGTCTTTAGATTTCAACTTCTTTCTTCCGTTATTTAGATTTATTGGAGAGGTGATTTCCTTCCACTCATAAACTCAGCCAATTATTATATTCAAATGTAATGAAACCTGAAATCACTGTGACCCCTATATCCCTTGTATCTTTTGTAATTACCCTAGGCCTGACTAGGAAAAAAACTAAGTACTTCAACATTTGAAGGAAATATATTCACAAGTCGAGAAATACAGAAATAGACGCAAAGAGAGATTTTATTTCTGTATAATTTAGTACTGACTGGTGCAAGGACAACTTCCTTCAACTTAATGTGAACAAAACGAAAGAACTTGTTATTGACTTTCGCAGGAAGAAATCTGTCATAACACCGGTCACCATTGATGGACAAGCAGTGGAGGTTGTTGAAGAGTATAAGTACCTGGGGACGATAATCGATAATAAACTGACCTTTACTCAAAATACCAACGCAGTCTACAAGAAATGCCAGTCTCGTCTCCACTTCCTGAGAAAGCTACGATCATTCCACATCGATTCCACGCTGATGTCTTTGTTCTATAAATCATGTATTCAATCAATTTTAACATTCTGTATGCAATGCTGGTATGGATCCCTGTCACTCCAAAATAAGAACAAGTTAAAAAGGATTGTTAATGTATCAGGAAAAATTGCCTGTTGTGAATTTGATAGTTTAGACACTCTGTACATGTCATCCGTTTTAAATCTTTCTTTTAGAATTTTACAAGATCCAACAAATGTTTTATATCCTTGTTATCAGCTTTTACCGTCTGGCCGCAGGTATCTTTTACCGAATGTCAAATCTAATAGAAGTATTATACCTGTTAGTATTTCATTTTTAAACAAGCATTAAACTGTATTTCTTTTATCATATCTACCATCTACAACTTTTACCAATATATTGTTATCATGTATAGAATATCACTGTTGTTACTCATGTCTTAAATGTTGTCTACATGTTCTTAACCCTGATGTACACAAAATTCCCTTTCGGGTAATAAAGCATTATCTTATCTTATCTTATCTTATCTTATCTTATCTTATCTTATCTTATCTTATCTTATCTTATCTTATCTTATCTTATCTTATCTTATCTTATCTTATCTTATCTTATCTTAATGAAAGACAATTGGAAGATGACAACACTTCGATTGGCCTTCATGTCGAGATGCGAGGCTGTCGTTTCGGTCATTTTGGTAAATTGTCTCTATTTAATGAATTTTGGTTCGATAAACTCAAGGCCGGTCGCAAAATTTTGCCAAAAATACAACGAATAAAGTAAAAATACTTTGAGAATATTGCAATTCCCTACAACATTCCCTGAATATGAATCTTTAAACAATACGCTGCAGAAGACCCATGTCCTTTCAAAGAATGATTCAAAATCATAATTTCCCTTTAGAAAGCTTATGCCAAATCACCAATCATGCTACTGAACCAATTCGCATAGCATGGTTATACGTTTGGGATGTTTATCTATGAATTTAATTTTTTTAATTTGATTTTAAATGTTTCCTTGAAAGGTAGTGTTAGCGACTTTAATTTGAAAGGTAGTGTTAGCGACTTTAGTTTGCTCCGCTTCGCTCCACCTTGGTCCGTCTGGCGAGTGTAGGACGGGAGTGAGTGACGGACGGGAGTGTCTGTTCCGTCCTCCGTTTTTCAAGCTCTACCTTCAGGCGCTAAGGAAGAGCAAGAGGGATGCGGTAGGTGCGAAGCGTAGGGGTCGCACCTCCAGGAACCCGTCGGCCTCGTCCACCATCACTTCCCCCCCGGAGGGGTTCGTCATATCGGAGGATACGAGGGAATTTGAGGCGGATGAACGAGGCTCCGATTCAGACAGGGACGCGCGCGGGGGTAGTGTCGGGAATCAGTCACCCCCATCTTCCCCCTCGTCCATCCGCTCATCACCGTTCCTCGTCGGTGTCTTCAGCCCCCTCCTGCACGTGCGGAAGAAGTCAAAGAAGAGGAAGAGGAGGTAGGAGGATCGAAGTCAGTTCGATCAGGGGGCCTTCTCCGCTCAACTGCTCGCGTCCGTCAAGGTCATGGTGTCCGGGATGCTGGACGCCAGGGGGTCCGCCCCGCCCGTTAGCGGACGACGGGAGGTTACTCCCCCCCCGGAGGAGGAGTTCACTCACGAGTCTCCTTCCCCTCCGCCTCGCTCCGGCCGTAGGGTCACCCTCCGCTACCCGGAGGTCTCCCCCAGTGACACGTCCACCCCCGCCTTGTCCCCTGATCACTTGGATCATCAGTTCGTCGACACGACGAACCCTACCCTCATTCCCATCACCGAAACAGGGAACGGGAGCACGGGGCCGATAAAACGAACGCGGTGGCGGAGTGGGCGGAACTTAGTCTACAGGAGGTGGACGAATCCCCGTCCTCCTCTAAGCTGGCTCGCTTTGAGTCATTCTGTGAGGAGGAAGCCCCTCGTTGCTCGAGGCAGGTCTTTTCCCCCCCCCCCATCGGCTTTTTGACACGGCGGGAAGGGATTTTAGTTCGCCGATTTCGGCTGCCGCGCTGGGTAAGCTCATCCCCCCCCCTTGTTTCGTCGGACCGTCAGCGGTCCACCCTCCCGGTGGCGGACCCCCCAATTCCTCTCAACCCTCAGATCTTGGACGAGGACATTAGGCGGGTTGCCATACCCTCCGCGGCTCACCACGTGTCGGACGCCCATCTCGTCCACCTGGACAAAGAGGCTAGATCCATCCTGGGGACAGTGAACTCTGTTGCCCACGCCTGCAAGGCAATGACGGCCTTCGCCAGGGAGGCGGAGAAGGAAAAGGGTTCCCCGGCCCTCACCGCGCGTTCGGCTCCGTGGCGGGAGGACTAGCGCAGGTAATGCTCAGCGCTGGGCGTATCTCGGCGGGGATCACCAACCTACGCAGGGATGGGTTCCTTGGTCGGACCAACCTTCCCGTCGGGATTCGCAGCAATCTCCGGGGAGTCTCGGGGTCAGCTAGCACTCTCTTCGCTGGGGCTATTCCAACAGCGTCAGGAAGTCCAGCAGCAGGACCTGACCAACAGGTTGGCGGGTGAACGGAGGCAAGGGTTCACTACGCCAAAGAAGGGGAAGCAGACACCTCAGCTTCGCACTCCCAAGACGGGGGGTGTATCGTTTCGGTTCGGGGGTCGGGAAGGGAGAGACTCAGGGAACGTCTCCGGCCCCTCACCAGGCAAACGCACTCCCCAAAAGAAGTGGACCAAGCGAGGGAAGGGTCCCTTCACCCCGAGGAAGCAGTGACTCGTGGCGCACGCCTCTGCTCCCTCCACCTATGACTGTTCCCTGGGATGGCCCTGTCGGAGGGCGTCTCGGACAGTTTGTGGCGAACTGGAGGCAGCTAGGCCTAGATCCTTTCGTATGTCGGATTCTGGAGCGGGGGTTTCAGATACCAGTCTTATCTCCCCCTCCGCTCACCTGTTATCCAACGGAGCGTCCGCTGGCAGCCGACAGGCTCGCACTCACGTTGCAACAGGTGGAGATTCTCATCTCCAAGGAGGCGGTGGATCGTGATCGGCCTGTTCAGGAGGCTGGGGTGGCTGGTAAACCTGGACAAGTCGGACTTACAACCACCACTTGCTCACCTTCCTGGGCGCCAGACTGGACACCGTTCAGTACAGGGCGTTCGTTCCCCAGGAACGGATGGCCAGGATAGACTATTGGATCGGGGACTCATGGGTCTGCTTCCGGACCTCTTCCGCTTGACAGACAGGCTGCACATGTCGGTCCGTGCGGTACACATACCGGGGGTGAAGAACGTCCTAGACGTTCCAACAAGTGTGCCAGCACTTCGGAAGACCACACATAGACCTCTTCGTGACCCGGCTAAACCACCAGCTGCTGGTCTATGTGTCTCCCGTCCCCGATCCCGGGGCGTGGGGCTTAGACGCTCTGTCGTGCGAGTGGGAGGGAAAGGACGCCTACGCTTTCCCTCCCCCGAACATTCTCACTCAAGTGGTGGCGAAGATCGAGGCGACACGGTCGATCAGGCTAATCCTGATAGCTCCCTTCTGGCCAGCGAGGCCGTGGTTGGTAGGCCTGCGGAGGATGTGTCAGGGGGATCCAATCCCCAGTCCTCTCAGATGGAATCTCTAAGTGAGCGAGCCAAGCGGGCGGGTGCACGAGAACCAGCAAGCACTGGACCTTCACGCTTGGCTTGTCTCCAAAAGGGGCTGAAACGGGCGGGCTAATCGGAGAAAGTCGCAGCCGCAGTTTCCTCGGCCCAGCGTGTCACCACCCGTAAGCTGTACGACGTACAGTGGGGGTCATTTGCCACTTTCTGTGCAGACAAGGGCTGGGATGTCCAGGTAGCGATCGTTCCCCAGGTGGTGGGAGGAGAGGGGACTTAAGGCCTCCTCTATTAACACCCACCTAGCGGCAATCATGACGGTCTTACGCAAGCGGAACCCCGCGGTGGACATCTCCGTTCTCAAGGAGGTGATCAGGACCTTTCGTCAAGAGGACGGGCGGCTCAAACCTAGACCTCCCGAGTGGGAGCTAGCGATTGTCCTCGAGCATTTATGCTCGGACTTCATCCATCATTCTCCGACTGACGGTCAAGACAACCTTCCTGGTGGCGATGGCTTCGGCGGCCAGGATCTCAGAGCTACACGCACTTCAGGCCGACTTGCTCCGGTTTGAAGCGAGGGATGGGGGTAAGGCCACGCTGGGACTTGCTCCGGACTTCGTTTGCAAGAACCAGGGGTCGGACGAACGGGGCAGGGTATTTCACATTCCCGCCCTCTCAGGTTCGGTCTCTCCCACGGGCGAAGAGAGCAGACTCCTCTGTCCGGTCCGAGCTCTTCGGGTTTACGCTGAACGCACGCGTTCTCTCCGCCAGGGGAGGAGGAGACTTTTCCTTCCTCACTCCCAGCGTAGCAAGAAGGAGATAGACAAACGTCTCTTGGGTGTCTATCTGCCAAGGAGTTAGCCCCACGGCTCGGACTAATCCCCATGAGATCAGAGCGATCTCAGCCACTATGGCTTTTCACAGCAACATCGCTGTAGCGGACATCATGTCGGGCTGTTTCTGGAAGTCCGGCATGGTTTTCGCTAACCACTACCTCCGAGACGTGTCCACGGAAGACCTTGCGGGCGTGGCCAGGCTGGGGCCACAGGTGTTCGCGCAGCATCGCACTGCGGGTGCGGCTCCCCCTAGAGGGGTCTCAGCTCACCGATAAGTCTTTTTTTGCTTTCTGTTGTTTTTCAATAAACTTCGCATCGCATCTCCGTGTGTCGTTTGTTCTTTCTTCCGGCCGGGCGGGCTTCCCTCCTTAGGAGGGGAACTGGGCACCCGCTGTTAGTTAGACGTAGTGGGGGGAGTAACTGCTCTCCTGCCGCCTCGCTCTCGCAGCCCTCCACCCTCTGTGGTAGTCGGGGCTACGGTGAGTCGGAGACGGTATAGTACGTTAAATAATAGTATGTTTTTGAGTAAACGTCATTATTTGTACTTACCGTCGACGACTCACCAATCTTTATTTCCCACCCATGCCTCCCCTCCTGCGAGTAGGTTCGATCTAGCGTTCACTGGCTCCAGGTAGGTTGGATGAGGTTTTGGTGACGTAGACATAGGGGGCGTGGCGGGGATGTGCAGGTAACTCCCGTGTTGTTTTTTCTGTGTTATGGGTCGAGAGATGATTGATAGGCAATCAAGGGGCTACGGTGAGTCGTCGACGGTAAGTACAAATAATGACGTTTACTCAAAAACGTACTATTTTCTTGATTTGCTATAAAATACACACTTCTATTTCTTTAACCTCTATATTTTAATTCTGTTGTCTAGCTCCCCTTTGTAATAGGTTTTTACAGATATTTGCTTGTGTGTTAATACGTTTCTTTTAAATAACAGACGTCGAATATTCATTGGTGACCAGCGTCTATAAAGACAACTATTGTATTTGCAACCTTATGCAGTATTGTTCTATACTTCAAGTGAAATTTGGATACATGGGACGACTAGTATTAAGATCACGTTGTGGGGACGTTTTTTTACTCCACACAAGGGACGTTCTTGTGACGTTTTGAAAACGTTTTAACTTAAACGTTGTCGGGACGTTATTTCTAGGTCATAAAGTCATATATTACGTTATGGGGACACGAGGGACGTTTTAGGGACTTTCGTTGGTAGCGTCCGGTTGACGTAAACCTAACGTTGTTACAACGTCATTACAACGTTATTTTGTCAGAAGGGGTTGGAACATAGACTCGCCAGGGCGTAGCCGAGGAGAGGTTATTCCCATAACCCGAGGTAATCGGGTTATTATTTTACTTACAATCCCGTGGAACACAAATTTCTAACACTCAACTGAATCTGTTAACTTTTAGACTACTTACAATACCCGTGATTAGAGTTTGGATTCTTGAACTTGATTCCTTACATTAAAGCTATTTTATTACAATGTTTTAACTCAATTTGTTTATATACAATTAATTCATAAACATGAAATAATACATTACAACACCCCCTTCTAAGGGTTCAAAAACTACAAACTTGAATCCTTAAGCGGGCTTCACACGACAAACTGAAGTTTGACAACAAAGTTGTCAAACTCGCATGTTCAGACCTCAAACACGTGTTGTCAAATTCGATTTGCAAATGACGTTATATCTATGACAAAGTCATGTGATTCAAACGTCGCATGCTTGTGGCAATGTCTGAACAACATGAGTTTGAAACACTTCACACGAACACAACTCGAGTTTGACAACACCGAAAGATTAATGGAACAGTTTGACAGAATAGAGACCGATCCTATTTCTCGCCAACAGTTTGACAACTCCGAAAGTGGTGTAAACGACAAATTGTTGGACCGTTCACACTATCAAACCCGAGTTCGACAACATGTGTTGTCAAACTTTAGTTTGTCGTGTGAAGGCTGCTTTACGTTAAACACTACTTTATTGCAATATTGGTTATCTTTATAGGAAAAATTAAAAGTCCAAACATGACACAACAAATGGATCCTCGGTATCTCAACTGATAAGGGAACTGCTTGATAACATAGAGGTCCCTGGTTCGATTCCCACTTTCCTTGTTCATAAATCCTAACTTTCTTGATTGATTCAAACTCAAAATTTTACAAGTCCAAGTTTGCTTACAATCTATTATCCGACCAAGGTTAGTTACGAGTAAATTCAATTGGAAAAAGAATGGATATAACCGCCCAGGGTTAGTTACGAGTAAATTCAATTGGAAAAAGAATGGATATAACCGCCCAGGGTTAGTTACGAGTAAATTCAATTGGAAAAAGAATGGATATAACCGCCCAGGGTTAGTTACGAGTAAATTCAATTGGAAAAAGAAGGGATATAACCGCCCAGGGTTGAATTAAACGCGGAGCATGATAAACAGGTTTGAGATTTATTACATGTTAGGTAATGTAATGTGAGACATGATGAATATCCGTTCGTATAAACATGCATTTATGACTAGTAACTCTATCACCGTGGTAACCCTATTGTCGTAGTAAATTCATTTTATCTCCAAAGCTTACCATGAATATTTATATTTGTAAAGCACATAAAAGATGCATAAAAAACACTGACTCATCCCAAAAAGTTTATTTTTTAATTTCAGTTTTCATCATAATTATTCTGTGATTTGAAATCTTCAGCTAGTTCAGCATCATACATGTATGTGTTTATAAGATATTTACTGCATGTGGATGAATTGAAAAACGAACAAGTCTTGAGAAAATATTGTCCGATTTTTGTTATTTTGTAAGCAAATAGATAGATCGACAATAACAAGAAATGTATTAAAGGATATTTCATTAGTTTTTTCACAAGTGTTTAATCAATTGTTACTTCTACTGCATATTTAAGACACAAACCCTAAAATAATAACTTTAACGCGATATTTAAGAATTTCAATAATGAGTTTGAAAGAGATTGTTAAATTTTCTATTCATTTCATGGGTAGAATAAGTTTCATAAACAATGCTCACACAATCCAGGAGCCACATTAATTTATATCATCACTTTCAGACACAGTTAAGGCACATTAATAATAATAACTAGGGTTGCCCAGGCAACTCTGATGGTCTTCAGACCGCTGTGCAATTCGTAAGGTGCCCTTTCGTCTGAAGACCTACTAATCCTAATTTTAACGTCTAGTAGTAGTATCAAGTCCAGGACTGATGACCAACATATGACACTGTTCACACTCGAATGGAGTCACACATGCACTCAATGTTGTGGTTTCAACATTTAAGAGGTTTTGTAGGACATCTCAGGAATATGATGACAATCATTAATTTACTACATGTTCTGTTAATAATTCCACACCGACTATTTGTTTACTTGTATGTACGCGTTGTAACATATATTGTTCCTTAATCTGACGTTTTTGAAATATTTTGATAAATATCAAAGTGGTATTAGTAAATGTGGGAAACTCCAAGAGAGATGACAACTCGACAGTTTTACAAAACGATACATTTAAGCAGTTAAATTCCCTATTAGCACTTCATCATGGTATCTCCTTTTGATAGGAGAGTTTTGTGTTTTCGAATCCTACACGAATAAGACAATTTTGTTTTTATACTACTATACTACTAATAATTTGTATAGCGCCAAAATCAAGCTCAGAGAGCACTGCTCAAAGGCGCTTTGGTTTACCTTCGATCATTGGATATCAGTCTCCATGACACTTCTTTTACCATCTCGACTCCCGGGGGAATATACAACACGTGCAGTCATGTGACGCACAACGTTAATATCACTCTCAATCCTTACGATGTACCCATTTTACAGCATGGGGGACTGGGACACATAGTCACAATATCTTGCCCAAGTATACTGCACGTTGCTGTACCCGCAACTAGGTGTCTGCATTTTTTTTATGTTGGCGCCATCTGGTAATTTACCAACGGATTCGTGGGTTCTTTTAAGTGCACAGGGTTGTGTACTGTACCCCAGGGGTTGTGACAACACTGAAAGAGTCTGCTCAGAAGCTTGGCTCCAATGTTTTTACACCCGGTCACATGCGGGGTTCGAACCCGGCACGTTAGGCTTGCTAGCCTAACTCGGCCACCGCGCCACTTAACAACTTATTTAGGGTAGTTATCTGAACTGAACTTTTTATAGGGACCGCACCATGAATTTCTATTTCAGAAACCTTTGAATTAGTAATTGTGATGAAGGTACCAAAAATGAAAACGTAACACATTTAATGAAAGGACATCATAACATTCTACTAACTCGACCAAAATATTGAATAAACGCTTTATGCAAATGTGTACACGTTTGTAGACTCATTACGATCCGCAAAATGGTTTCGAGCTCACTTCCGGTTTCCGATTTGACCCAAAAGCTTATTGTCGCTATTCCTCAGCAAGGTCTACCAGCCTGTGAAATTTTGCTTTGATAGCATTAGCCGTTTGGTCTGAATCCTGCTCACAAAAATCGTGGACTAATAAAACAAAAAAAACAAAAAAACACGCCAATAACAATAAGGATTCAGCCTTATGGCTGAATCCTTAATAATATCACTCTAATAATCACTCTAAATGATTACTTCATTTTAGTGTTTTAATGATGTCAGGTTAATTCTGATTTTTGTGTAAGGATTGTCGTGCGGAAAGTAGAATCCTGTACAAAGTTTTCTTATCTTGGTGTCGTATTCCACATTTAAATTACTTGTAAGTTTTAACTCACATATATTTAGGAATTATGAAAAGTTACAATCATTAACATGTCGACACAACAGGGGAATTTACACACAAAAAAACACATATGCAAATTAGACAGACTCATGTAACCAACGAAGGCTTAAATATTATCATACAATCCCTTATCATTTTGATATTGTAGAAACCTTATTCAAATTACTCCAACTTGTCCAAAATGTAGTAGTTATATATACTGAAAGAATGTTTTTAAATTTATCATTGTTATATTATGGCGGTAAATTACAGCGGGGTATGTGCGCTGTGCTAACCTTTGCCTTGTGGCTACTTGATCATTGCAAAGGCATTGTGATATGAATTGCATGACTTGATCAACCTCTGTGGGAAGTGAATGCAATAATACCGGTTGTTTATGGAAAGACGGATTGAGTTACCAAATGAATGCACCCGTTTGAGAATATTTGACACATAAAATTGCAGCTGCATACATTACCTTTGCTCTCCTAGCAACCTATCAAATATCATTTACTTATTTTTAAGGCATCCAAGCATTGAGAAAACGAAATAGAGGGTATTTTATTTTCACATCAGACGTTAAAGAGACACAGAGTATGTTGATAGGATCACATATGTCAAATTTTGAAATCGGTGTTATTACATCGGGAACCACTTACTGTTACTGAAAATAACAAGTTAAAGGTCAATCAGTACATTAGAGCGAAAATACGGCCATTCAAAGTCGGGATTTTGATCGAAAACCGGACAATGTGGCTCGAGTGGCGCGCGCAAATTTGCCAAACGTAATTTTGAAACCTTGTCATAAGCTGACAGGAAGATATATTCGATTCGAAAGTGTATATTAGGTATTGTAACTGATAGGTAGATTAATTGGATGCATAATTTCGAATATTAAACGTATTTGAGATGTTTTCTTGATTTTGCCATAAAATCAAGCATTTTAGAGATATTATGCATAAATGGATATATTTGCAAGTCCAGTGATGAGATATGAACATCATTCAGCATATAGGATATTTTGTAGCTTATCAAAACCAAATTAAATTTTAAGAAACATACTCTGTGTCACTTTAAGATGTATCGTACGTTGATGTATTTGTTCTCAACATTTAATGAGCCATTTAAACGCAAAAAAACGTATCGGGCTACTCTCCTCGTTTAGACCTTGCCATTACAACATAGGAAACCTGTGATCCGGAGCAGCGACACCTATCGTTATCACGAGTTACGCCTCTTACCAGCTCTTTCAACAATGGCCAATGGAATGAAAATTCAAAATACTAACAGATGATCTTTCTGAAAGCTATCCGAGCGAAATAAGATACCAAACGTCAGTCGGTTGTTGCTTTCTATGAGCACCGAGAATGCAGAGAAAATAATTATTAATGTTTCCCTCAAATAAAGTGTTTCTCATCCTTGTAAACCGTATACAAAAGTATATTACAGAAATTAGGATCAATGATGTCAAGGGAGGAACGGAAAGGTTTAGAAACGTTTTGATGTTTTGAAGATGCTTTAAAGGGACATTCCTATCGGCGTTTTTCTTTTGGAAGTGAAATTCAAGAGACCGACGCCACGATGCACTACTTAAATGTTACCCTCATTGAGATATATGGAGTAAGCGTAAGATAATCATGTAATAATCATAGTAAA
Source organism: Steromphala cineraria (assembly GCA_916613615.1). Taxonomy (NCBI): domain Eukaryota; kingdom Metazoa; phylum Mollusca; class Gastropoda; order Trochida; family Trochidae; genus Steromphala; species Steromphala cineraria. The sequence continues at coordinate 25,299,038 of OU744736.1, read as the reverse complement.
CATATCATCAGGGAAGAACTCTTGAATTTTGTTTTCGCAAAAAATACCCCGAACTGAACTGACCTGTCCTAATAATTGCTAATAAATGTTGAGGAGTTATAGGTGAGATGCAGTTTGTGAGTATCCAAGTTCCCTTTTTACACCTTTGTTAATAAGTGCAATATCTATCAACTGTCTTTAATCGGGTCAGAGAACTTGTAAGCATTATGTGTTTGAGAACATACACAAGTGTTGCCTTACTGTTTGATATTTACAATTCTTTACATCTACCATATCGGCAAAAGAACATAGGGACAACTCAAAGGCATCGGATAAATACCAATACTGTCAGAGAAAATCAGTAGGCTCAAATGAGGCACACTTTTAGTTGCTGGTGTTGACTCCGCCAAGCCTTGAGTCGCTTGACGGTGTGAGAGAGGCGCTGCTGTAGACTTGTTCCCCCTACAGGAGATGACATTAGGACACATGATACGATAATGTATGCATAGAAAAAGGGGCTTATTGCAATTAGTCAGTCTATCTTTCTCTTGTGGTCTAGATAAACAGTCTCCGAACCTGTTTTTACCCGTCACATGCTGGGCCTCCGATACGCTACGCCACGGAGACCCACGATTCAAACAGGAGGTGTGTTGATAAATGAGCAATTTTTCCTTTAATTGTTAAATCATTAATTATACTATGTTTTATTGGTGTGTATGACAAATAGTAACCAAAGCCGAGTTGATACGGGAAATACAACCCCTCGCTTCCCCCTTGAAATTATTTTTCGCGTCGTAACATAATAACTATGTAGGGGAGAGTGGGGCAAGACGCCCAGTTGGGGTAAAACGCCTATGCTGCGTAACGCACAGAGCAACGTCATGTACTGAGTTATTTCCCTTTGTTAGTCTCGCTTTCAGATTAAATGTCGTCTGTCAATGGAGGGTTGCTCGGTCCGCGAAAAAGTAAGTATTTTAAATGATTTTATGTATTTAGATGTAATATTTTATAAAATTTGGTAAACAATTCAGTATTTGTTGACATTCTGTTGAACCAGATATCTTCCTTCATTCGTTGTTACACCATTTCACGTCAACTCCTTAACATAACTACACTAGTTACAGAGTGATATTTTCACCTGGTTTTGTGCTAGGATTCGTGTAACACTCAAGTACCCGTTGGGGTAAAACGCCCTTTGTCGTATGGGGTAAGTCGCCCAGTGTGGGCGTTTTACCCCACAACCTGGGCGTTTTACCCCATCAATAAAAAAAACTTGGATCAAAAACATTATCTCCCCTGTCGTTGAGTCGGGTCACGTGACGACGCTGTAGCAGACGACTTCCTAGTAACCGACGTGATAGCCAAATTCAAGGCAAAATAAGAACTTCTCGCTTTTTTAATGCAGGGTGAAACTACGACACAAACTTATGGAACATAAAGAGGCTACATAGTGCTTTCGATTAACCGACGTATGTGCCGGTGCTGAGCTGGAGTCTCGACCTCTAAAAATATGTTGCCGGTAGAATTTGAAAATTGGGATATCACCGCTCATGTGAATTTTAGGTCGCATTGATTCAATGAAAGACCATGTGCTTTTATGTGCAAAGATGATTTGAACAAAGTGAAAATCTTTCCGTTTTGCAAGAGGTCTTTTGGCTCTACCCATTTTAACATGTACGAAAACACAATACGGCCTCTCTACAACTGCATTAAAGTAGGCCTAATGGCTTTCCTGTGATTTTGAAACACTTCTATTAATGCAAAAGGAATCGAAAAAAAACTGGCAACGTTTGAACTAAAAGTATTGCAGATTAGAAACGAGGGATTCATGAAACGAGGAAGAAACAAAATATATATAAATATGAAGTATTGTAATGAATGGTTCACATTATTTAAACTGCATTTAAGGCCCCTATCTAATACACATTCGTGAAGCAGGAATGACCCCTGGAAATAACATGGCTAATCAAAACATACCTGAGGAAGCTAATACTAAGTCACAAATCTCGCCAGATGGCGTGAGCGTCAACGGACGTCAAATTTTCTTTATAATGCTTACAAAATTTTAATTTTACTGTGAATGAGAATAAAAATAACACTATTTATTATTCATCATGGTGATTTAGGATAAGGATATTTTTACAAGAGACTAATATTTTGTAGGTGTAACATTGCACGTCCCTGTGATATAGAATGAGCCGGTAAATGCGAGAAAATGGTATCAAATGATATTAAACAATTATTGACTTCAAGTGAGGTTGATCCAATGATTTGTCGACCTTGGAGGCTTGGACACGTGATATTCACCGAGGCAACGTCGACCTTGGACACGTGATATTCACCGAGGCAACAAATCATTGGATCAACCGAATCTGAAGTCTATAATTGTTTTATTATATGAAAAAAATGTTCTTGAATGTTCTTTTCTTCCGTGAAAGTAAGGGACATCACTCTAATGCTTGAAAATATAAGGGACATAACTCTAATTCAGCACAGTCACAAAGCGATGCCTATTGCTTGATGAACAGCGTAAAATGTGATGTGCCGAGTTGGAGACGTAATTCTCAAATCTATTTTTAGCCACCAGAGGTGCTTGGATTGTTTTATTAGACTCTCGTTGAAGATACGACAGTTGTGAAACAATGACATGTTATTCAACACTGCTGTGAAACATTGCACGTGAAAGCGATCGCATCCGGAACTACTTTAATTCCTGCCGTCGCATGACAAGTTATCGGTTGATGTCAATCAAAATTGCGATATTACGAGAAACAAACGAGATAAAAGTAAAATTCTTTTTTAAAACGTGTTTATTTGTTTATGATTAAATTGTCCGAGAAACAAAACAAAGAATAAGAGATACCTCCGCAACATTCATCCTCAAATGTAAACATGATCTCGGAGGTCAAGTCGGCATTCGATAGTTGATTTTGCAAGGCCATCCCCCTTCCGATTACGGTCGATTCTTGAAATTGCAGCAACAGTACTTAAAACTTTCGATAAAGCAGCGTATTTTTTTGTGATACTGTAAGCATTTGCAATGTTATCTTTATCGGCAACAAGTTCAAATTCGCCGAAACGCTAGAAAGTTTTTATAGTTATCTCCCTTGTAGCCCTAAGCTCCTAGCAACTGGCAACTCCACGCCATCGCTCGTTCATTTTGTTTTAGAATTTAAATGAAATTCTAATTTGAAGAGGGTATTTCTCCAGTCTCTCGTCACCATGGATCGCAAAGAAGGACAGTGTTTCTCCCACTGACACTAGCTCAAACTCATTTAATGAATCGCGCTTGCAAAAGCACATTCCGATGACGTCACAATCACTTGACACTCATTCACACAATCTAACGTTCATTCGCACAATTCAGCTACTAAGGGTTTTGTTAACTCGCCAATCTGCGTTTGTATGAACTATAACATAAAGATAAGTTTTCCATTTGTATTGTTCAAAATTAAAGCTGTTATTAACTGACTTACTCGTGACCTATTTGTCGTTGTTCAAAGTCTAATGACGCTATGCGTCCATTATAAAATGATATTCCTACGCACAACTACGAGAATTGAGAGTAAACATAATTTTCATTTTATATCATTAATTTAAAGAGTGTAATAAATGAAATACTAAACTCTGTCCAGTTTAATAACATATTTATGGAACTCGTGGATAGTATTCGTATTTAACTCGCTTTCGCTCGTTATATACGAATACCATCCACTCGTTTCATAAATATGTTATTAAACTGGACGCAGTTTAGTATTCTCTATATATCAACCTCTCGCGACTCACACAGGTTGATATGGCTGACGTCAATGCTGTCATGTGACCAAATCGGCCAATCAGAAAGACGGATATAATCCATTCATATAATAATTTGGCGACTTCCTTTTATTCTAAACGTGTATAAACTTTTCATGTGCTTGTATGTTGGGGGCTCGGTTAGCGGGGTTAACGAGAAAGTTGTCAAAATGTTGTTATTTAACTTTGTCCTTCACATCTTATCTTATGAAATATTATGAGAATTGTTCGTACACGAAGAGATTGCAATTACTTACCTGTATTCCGATGTGTTTTGCTAGATTAATCAAAAGACCGTGCGGGTGATTCAACAACGCCACAATTGAAGATTAAAGACATTGATGTACAGATATCACCCACGAGCGGTACAGCGAGAGGGTGATATCACAGCCAACGCCGAGTGCGGAGTTCGCTACTTGCTATGCACAACAAGGCCTACTTTATCTTCATTTACTATGACATAATACATGATATCAATATATTGTTTATCACATGATCGCACAAATACAGTCAGGTTGCTGATAAAAGGACATTTTAAAAAAAGATTACGGAAAATTCATAGAGGTTCGATATGGATACTGTGTATCCGCTGACAGAGGGCAAAGTTCTTTACGAGGTGCGATACTGATAAACAAGCGAGGCTTTGCCGAGCATGTTTATCGGTATCGGACAGAGGCAAATGAGATTTCAAGTGTCAATTTGTTGAACAGCAGGTCTTTATCAGACATTACACTTCGTCATGCTAATTACATGTATTCTTCTTTGTTTGATATTGTATATTTGTAAACACGGTAACATTTACTTATGCACAGAATGCTATGAATCGGAAAACATTCATATGAACTCATAGTTACAATATACCACATATCGCACATTCTTTGAGGTAAGATATTGATACTGTTGGGGAATAATCTTTTTAGAAGTGCGATATTTAGAAACATGCGAGGCTTTGCCGGGCATGTTTATGAGTATCGGATTGAAGTTGAAGATGATTTTTCTAATATGTGTTTCGAACAAAGGTAATTTCTAATTAAACTTTCTGGTAACCATCCCTTTGCTCGTATTCAAACATACATAATTGAATTTATCCTTTCAATCTCACCTTTTAACCAAGTTTTTCTTAGAGCCTTTATTTGTAAAGTTTGTTTTTACCAAGTATCGAAAGTACAATAGTGTGTGGCAGTGCTTTGGGTTGTTTTGCTAATAAACACTGTTATAAAATAGATAGCAACGACAGTTGTCCAAATTATATCAAAGTTCTACTTTGTTTCCTTGTAATAGAATCTTTGGTATTTGAACAATGTTAACAAACCATGCTCAATTTAAAAAAAAAACCTTTTCACACTTTATGAAATGAATGCAAATTCTTAAATCAAACATGGAAACCTATACAAATAAAATATAGAGGTTACTACGTATTAACAAAGCAGCTTATACTATACTCTGCATGTGTCATGAAATTTACTGATGAAGTTGAAAAGTTGCTAGGATTTTTATCAAGTCTGTAGCATTTTAAGATGTAGGTACATAATTGACCAATGCAATTAAAATACATGTATTATCAATTAAGGAAACGTCAGTAAATGTAAATACATATGCCGATTGTAAACACGTCATGGCTTTGAAATTCGTTCAGTAAACGTCATTAAAGATATAAAAAGCAATCAAAGGTTTATTTTTCTGTCACAATAACAATTAGTATTTTAGAAAATTAGTTATATGAAAGCATTTACAAACTGATGTGACAAGTTAAAAAGGGCATGTATTTACCCAAAATTGCGTAAATAAATATTGACGTTGAAATGTCTCATGATAAGAATAAGGTTTACTGACATGCATTTTCAGCGTTCAGTCCCCATCAAAACGAAAATTGTAAACCAATGTTTATAGTTTCTTTTCAATTTATCATCTGAAAATAGTGCAACAAATACCCGTTTAACAAGCATTTGTCTGACGTCACTGTAGTAGCGCTTTTAACAAGCTGCTAAGCTATGAAGCCAAGCTTCGGTGGTTCAATGTGCCACAACGGACAAATAGATTAGTGAAACATATCTCAGATCCTTTATTCGGGTGTAATATCTGATATTGTGCGGGCTGTTTAAGATATCAGGTTGATATCGTCCCCGGTGGTACAGTTACATGAAATCAAGAACCTCGAAATAACGTCACCGTGCTGTTTATGGAAAATAAATTCGAAAGGGCGTAGGTGGAGCCGACTTTGTTGCCATAACCCGAGGTAAGTGGTTTAGGGTAACACTCCTGAAATGGTTTCAACTAAAAAATATTTTTATATACAATAAATTTATAAAACGTTTTAATGATTCACTTTGGTTTTACATGTGTCCTGAACAAACTAAACATATAGACTACTAACAATACACTCTTGCTTACATTACAATATATATTGATTTGTCATTTTTAGCTAATCTGGCCTGTAAGTCCCGATGGGCTTATGGCATGGCATGGTGTCCGGCGTCCGTCCGTCCATCCGTCCGTAAACTTTATGGAATTTCGACTTCTTCTCCAGAACCATAAGGCCTAGAAAGCTGAAACTTTGTGTACAGACTCCTTGACTAGTGCAGATTATAAATTGTAGCTTTGGTGGCCCTGTGACCCCTAATAAGGGCCACATATGCCACGCCCTAAAAACCTTTTTTCATCTTCTTCTCCAGAACCATGAGGCCTAGAAAGCTGAAACTTTGTGTACAGACTCCTTGGCTAGTGAAGATTATAAATTGTAGGTTTGGTGGCCCTGTGACCCGTAATAAGGGCCACATATGCCACGCCCTCAAAACCTATTTTCATCTTCTTCTCCAGAACCATAAGGCCTAGAAAGCTGAACTTTGTGTACAGACTCCTTGACTAGTGCAGATTATAAATTGTAGCTTTGGTGGCCCTGTGACCCCTAATAAGGGCCACATATGCCACGCCCTAAAAACCTATTTTCATCTTCTTCTCCAGAACCATGAGGCCTAGAAAGCTGAAACTTTGTGTACAGACTCCTTGGCTAGTGAAGATTATAAATTGTAGGTTTGGTGGCCCTGTGACCCCTAATAAAGGCCCTAATAAAAACCTATTTTCATCTTCTTCTCCAGAAGCATAAGGCCTAGAAAGCTGAATCTTTGTGTACAGACTCCTTGACTAGTGAGGATGATGAATTGTAGCTTTATAATAATAATAAAGACTTTGACAGGTTTTATATTTGAATATTCAGTCATATCTACTCTTATGAATGAGAGTATTAATCACACAGGATGAGATTAAAATGATAATAAATAATAATAATAAAATAGTTTAGTCAAGTGTGTTGAGTTTTACACCCCGCGCCTATTTAGGCCGAAAAGACCGTTGCCTGGTACGGTGATTAAATTCATAGAATAAAACATGATACATAACTTGAATTAAAATTGAAATTAAATATAATGACCTACCTGTCCTCCGATGTGTTTTGCTAGTTTGACCGAGGACGAGTGATTCAACAACTGAAATGCTTTATAACACTATTGTACAGCTTACCAGGATGTAAACTGATACGGCCACACACCTACTGACACCCCTAAAAGGGGCAGTAGCACGTTTTTAGGGGTAATATAAGGTGATGTCAGGAAAATGAAAATAGATGGTTCCAAATGTAAGACAATGTATTAAGACTAAATGGAGCAGTAATAATTCTGATACATAATGTAAAGTTTAGCAATGCGATACCTTTTTCTTACAGAAAATGAATTAAAGGTGTTCACACAAAATGGCCGTCAATGGTTTTATGTGAATCTTCATACTTTGTCCTCTGACTATGGCTGATTGGCTTGTGTAATGAGATTTATGACACTATCAAAATAATACATTTAGCATTAACGTACAATTAGCAGTGAAAATTTTAGAATATAAAATTATCAAAAAACCTGCTGATGCCCCTTTAAAGCCTTTCTGTAAGGATTTTCCGAAATAAATATTGCTCAATGACGTGTCCTATCTCGCGAAAGCATTTATCAATTCCTTCTTGATACCTTTGTTTATTTTATTTCCTATATGTGGGCTGATTGGTAAGTAGTGAGCCTTGATGGGAAAACTGTGCAACACAATTGAATTACGTTGATAATGGCCAATAACGATCCTCGGTCTCTGTAACCAACTCTTAAAGTCCCTTATTCAGACTTGCATATCCAGCTAAGCCTTCCGAAAAATTGTGGCACAGGAGCACATAGACGGGTAGAAAAATCTTTCAGGAAATTTTTGATACCAAAATCAGATTATTTGATAAACGGGAAAGTACCTAACTTGAATTTTGAAGTACACCACCCTCAAAAACTTGCCGTAGCCTTAAACGACCCCACAATCAGTGACATCACTGTTTCATGCGTAGAATTCACCTCATTTCCTGTTTATCGAAATCATGGCCATTCAGGTTCCCTGCGTGTATTACGCTGCGCTCCGACTGGCTACAGACACTTAGGTACACATTTCAAACATCTGCATTATCTTAATAACTTGCTGTCATATCACCAATTTTACAGAAAACATGTATCGGTAATTTTGACTAAACGATCAATACAAAGATTACACCCGATCGTTATTATTTCAATTATTTTCTTAGAAAGTAGTTTTAGTTAGGAACTAACCAAAATAAGGAGAGTATAATTCATAAAAATAAAGAAAAATGATGTTCAAGAGGCTGAATATTTTTTACCATAAACCTGCCTACATATAAGGAAGTCTAAATCTGCGAACAAAACAAAATTTGCGTCCTTCTGACTATTATATTATGCCTTACAACTTATTTATGCAAATTCGAAAGATTCCCGTATTGACAATGGCTAAGGCATATGAACTCAATTTGTTCCCGCCTTGCAAAATGGACGAAACATGCAAATGATATCAATGTATTTGAAAGTATTTAATTTATTGATAAGTAAAATCGCCTGCAAAGTTGCGTCACGTGTTCACTTCCCACAAACCTTTGCGCGACATTGCAAAAAAGACGCCCCTTTCTATTTATAGCAACCTGCCGGTTCGGGAAAGCCGTTTCGATTTTTTAATTCTTATTTCACGAATAATAATCTGATTTCAGGTTTGGTTGTACTTATGTATTTCTGAATATTCAGAGAATACGTTAAAAATACTTAAAAAATTATCTATATTACTAAAATTCTGATTATGGGACTTTAACGCATTCAGGTAAATTGTTTGGTTATGCTATGTCATTTCAATCATATGGGGTCTGTTTTTATCAGAAACTGTAGCAAATGAAGGCGAGAGCTGTGATTAAGTGTCTGCATAACAAGGAGATGGTGTTCTTTCATTTGCAGCATTTTATATGTGTTCAGCTTGGCCAAGACAGCATTGAAGACAAACAACGCCTTGGTCCAACAGAAACGGTGGCATCACTTGAAATGATGTAAAACATCCATGAGCTGATAATGAATGTTATTAAACGAATTATACCTTGGGTAGTTGATATAAGCCAAGAGAGAGTTCATTCAATTATAACAGAAACTTTGGTTTGGACAAAGGTTTCAGTATGATGGGTGCCAAGCTTTTGACCTCTAAACAAATCTGTCCTAAAGCCCAGTAAGCGATTGAATGTTACAGATATTTTGACCCCCTAAGACCCCTGTAATAGTATAAAACTTTACGAGATTGTTAGTTCTGTTTTATAACTTATACCCCTTAAAGCAGCCTAGTTCCTTGTTAATCTACTCCAGTGTTGACAATAATATAACATAATAATTACACAAATGAAACACGATGACTAAGAAGGCAGAACTAGCAATGGCGTTTCAGTATTATTTAAAATAATTAAATATAAATTAAATGATGGAAAAAACTGCGTCATCTGTAAGGATAAAATATTCCACATACTCAATGAGAAAACACAATTATATTGACTTATAGCAAATGATCAAATGTGACTATGACCCAAAGCTGTTGATCACATTTGAAGGATTTTGTTGAGAAAAATATATAAAATAATAGTGTTTTCGAAATTTTGACCCCTAGTCAACTTAATGACCTCCCAATACTGTTACGGTTACCTGTTATGTGACATTGAACTATCTCCAAACCCCCCCCCCCCCCCCCCCCCCCCCCCTAACAAACATACATGTATAATGTATCATCGAAATTAGATTTCGAAATATATATGATCAAAAACCAAAATGACCACAGAGAAAAAAATCATGGAAAATACCCTTCTATCTATCACAACAGATAAATGTTGTTGAAATATTGACATCTATGACCACTGAATTTCGCAATTAGTCTATAAAAAGGTTGGACACCTCTTGAATAAATATACGTAAGCGATAAGAAGAAGTGAGTGACCTAAACTGCTGGTCATCGAAGGAATGTTCTCTAATCGTGTCACGTGTTGTGATACACCTGATGATGTATAAGTACACTTGCATTGACCTAGAAGGAACATATCAGTGACATCAACCCGTCTCTATATTCAACAGTGTTGAAAAGTAGACATTTCAAGGTAGGTAACTTGATAACAATGTAAATTGTGAGGGACAATGGGGTGGAATCTTCGATTCATATTTTCACTCCTCACTTCAGGCTCTAAGTCGAAAGTATTCTAGGGGACACATATGCTTTCTTTATTCAATAGTGTTCCTATCTGAATATGAAATACAAATATATATCTAAGCAAATCTACTACATTTAACAACGACTGTTTGATTTTGACTTGAGGTTGCATTCTTTTTAGCATTATTTTTTATATACCCTTTTGTGGATGCAGTGAAAATGACGTTATACTCTGAAGTATAATCTTAATGAACATTAGAAATGTATAGTAATGTTATTATTCATGTGATTTTCAACTTTTAGACGTTTCAAAGAGTTTCTGATATAATCAAAGAGAGAACGTGTCACATCTTCCTCAGAATACAAATATTAGAGTACTTTATTAAGTTTTTTTCCATTTTACTGGTAATTATGTTTATATCCGAATTTTTAGTAATTAGATTCAAAGATCTAAAACTTTCACAAGTTACAATAAGCATTGATCAACAAATATTTTCAAGTTATGTACTATTACAGATAGTTTGATCCCAAATATAACCCTGTGCAAAAATTACCACAACAAATATCTATGTTTTTATTAAAATGTCATCATCTGTGTTAATAAGAAACAACAATTATATAAACATTTTCCATCATTAAATTATCATGGGTGCATCATTGTATGACATCATACATGTATCTTTGCAGTCGAATATAAACTTATCTTGAGCTGTCAACCAATCGCCGGATAGGGACACTGTGGTTTTTATTATATGAATTGTTTATTCGCCTCTATCTGGTCATATGAAAGCACTGACATCATGTGAACGTAATTTTCCGGCAATCCGATTGGTCGAGAACCGGTCACGTGACAGTCGATATTGGGGAACCGGGGGTATTGACTTGACCCCCGTGACTCCGAGTCCGACCAAAAGTGATATTGACTTGATTTGCTAAAAATAGAACCGATGACGTCAAACCGTTGTTATCATGACGTCATTGACCCGTCCTTGCCAACAATCGAGCCGAAATGCCGCTCATCTCTGTAGTTTTCTATTTCCTTTTCGCTTTTTAACCGAGATAATAAAACAATTATGGACTGGTGAATTCGGTCAATACCTGTTTTTATAGACCCGAGAAAAAAAATCGACATTGGACTACGTCCTCGGTCAATATTGCTTTCCTCGGGTCTATAAAATAAATACAGGTATTAGGGCCTACTACAAACTACATGTATGTGGTTTCTTTGAAAAGGTCTGTTACTGAGAAGAAAATGTGAGATTCTTTTACGAAACTATGTCGTGACCGATGAATTGCCAATGATTGTGCTATTGATTCAATACCAAAGATTATCCCACTGTACGACTACATAATGAATGATTGTCCCTAGGTTAACGTATGAACAGTATCGTGAAGGATATTGCCCTTACCTGTTTTGAACACTGTTCAAGAGGTTCAACAAAGAGGACAAATTTTCTCAGAAACTATTTAAGATAGGATAACTAAATTTATCATACAATGGATAGTGTTCTCGGCATAATAAAGCCAACGGATATTTTCGGTATCCGTTGGGCGTGGCTAAGGGTCATATACGGATACCCATGCAAATTTCAAAGGTCAAGGTCGGAACTTCTTTCGAAAATTCCGATGACGTCACAAGCGTTAACACTTTGAATGCCTTTAGTAACGGAGGGAGACATTACAATATGTATGATATATTGCATAGACATTGATATAAGAAATAACAACAACAATGCATGGATATTTATATTTGCATGACTTAGTAGTGCCAAAACACTGTCATCACGGGTTGAATGAAACCAATCGAAAAATTTTACTCACAGGTACCAAAGGCAGTTCAAATCTCATGTTCAAACACTTCATTTACCAATCTTCGGTGTTCTTTACTTTGATATTGTTTAGTTTGGAATGGGAAATCCACAGACTATCATCTAGTTTAGCTCTCCGGGCACCAATGTTCGTTCAATCGCTGTTTCAACGCAAGCTGCCGTTGTCACGTAGGCGAAGGGAAGCAACTCTTGCCCCTTGGTGAGATTGACTCGTCCTCTCGATGACGTCGGATTAAAGAATGTCAGTTCGATCCCGCCAAAGACCATTTAAAATGTGTCTAATTTTTAAATACATCGAATTTTATAGATTTTTAAATTTTCAAACTTTGTAGTCGTGACAAAATAACTCAAACGGCTATAAAAGGCATATATAAGGAGGAGTTATATTTTGTCAATTCACCGTCAGAGTCATTGCTCTATCCATTTGCATATATCAATGCGCGAATCTTAAACAACGTCAACTATTAAAATAGTATATCAGGCATTTTTTCGAAGTAAATTTTAAAATGACATTGTATGATAAAGAAGTTATCATGCTCGTGTGTTTTGGGATCGTAAATATCCTGCATTAGGAATAAACACTATGTATTTAGCTCGCCAAGGCTCGCAAAATACAATGTTTATTCCTAATGCAGGATATTTACGATCCCTAAACACACTCGCATGATAACCTCTATATGCGGTGTGTCTTCAGTGTATCAATGCCATTGAGTTCGAAAATCAAAAGCGTGAAATTATATCTCACAGAGTTATTGCCCTTGATCCTTGTTTTTTGAGTCTGGTCGAGGGTATCTTTAAAGGTGACAACTTTTCACAGAAGTTTTTTAAGGATGCAACAACGACCGCATATCGAGTCAATAACCGAGTATTTAGATATCTTCATAGGAATGGGTGAGGTGAGGTGATGTGGGGTTTATCGCCGCTTTCAAGAGTATTTCACTTATATCGGGCTGCTAGTATTATTACAGGGAGAAAGCCCGCAACACTATTGTGGCTATGCATTGCGGTGAAACCTGCGAGCATCTGCTGAAACCAGCAACCATGGTTGGTACTGCACTGAAATTCAATGTAACATTGCACCAAAACCTGCCTGCGTGTAGAACTGTTCTCTACTGCAGACAAAGTTGCCGAGCCCCTGGCAGGATTCGAACCCCGGACCTCTTGATCCGAAGCTGAACGCACTAACCACTGCGCTACCCCTCCCCCTTTCATAAGTATGGAAATTTGCTATGGTGTTATATTTAGATACTTAAACTCGTTGAACTTGGCGTTGCTTTATTTCCCTCAGGGGAACCTGTACTGTAATCGATGATTCAATACCTGTGCCATTGCCTGTGTCAATACCTGTGCACAAATAACTTTGATTGCCTCCAATCAGGCATCTCCTATTCTATCCCACAAAGTCGGCGTAATGTAACAGAGGCTGTATCAGCATTTCATGACTTGATTTGCCTTTGTGGGGAGAAATGTACCTATGCCAACCGCCGACTGTTTAGCGAGACGGGTGACACATGTATTGTCGGGGCCAAGGTTGGTATTTCACACACAAGTTTATAAGTGCTTGTAGTAATGATGTTGATAAATTCTTTCTGTCTGTCTGTCATACACCCTGAGACATAATCTCCTCCGTGCTTGTAAAGAATAACAGCGAGTGATGGCATCGGTAAATGGTGCATTTACAAGACAGCGGTTAGCGCTTTTGTGAGCTCAGATTATTGGTTTGAAAACAGGACAACGTCGATATTTTTGTTGATATATATACTGGCCCAAAAAAAGAAACGCATAGCGAAAATGTGTTTTTCAAAGTATGATATTTTTTAAATTAAGGCTTGAAATTTTGTAAAAGTTACTGCTAAAATTAGACTATAGTTTTTACAACAATTTCTTGCACTTGGACACAAAAATTTGTGAATTGCCGCCAAAACGCAGCAGCTTGAATCCAACCTGAAAAAATGTGCATGGAGAAAAATCCTAAAGCATGTTGCACGTGCAAATACGGGTACTTAGGCTTGATACCGATGGGTATAAAACCTGGGTAGTCCCATTGCGAATCACTCTCAGATGCTCCGTATACACGACTCTAAAGATGCCAAGACTTAATGAAGAGTGCAGAAACCAGGCCATTGGACGTCTAGAAACTGGCGAAAGTCAGTCAGCAGTAGCCAGGCACTTCAACGTTACTCAGAGTACCATATCTCGTCTCTGGCACCGCTTCACAGTCCACAACTCCACGAGAGATCGACCGAGATCCGGCAGGCCAAGGGTGACAACTCCGGCGCAGGACCGATACATCCGGGTGATGCATCTTCGCAACAGGACAGTCAGTGCCACCTACACAGCCAACAACATTCCTGGACTTCGTAGAGTATCAGCGCAGACCATCATCAATCGCCTTCGTCAACATGGGATACGTCCTATGCGACCTGCGATGGAGCAGAAACGTTCGCCCATGGACCCTAGTGCATTGGAGAAGAATCTGGTTCAGCGATGAGTCGCGGTTCATGCTCTATCGCCACGATGGTAGGATGAGAGTCTATAGACGGAGAAATGAACGTTACGCTCAACACTGTATCCGTGCAATCGATGCATACGGTGGAGGGAGTGTAATGATGTGGGCAAGCATATCCTTTAATGGTAGGACAAATTTGGTTCAATTGCAAGGAAATTTAACTGCTGTACGCTATCGAGACGAAATCCTGCAACGTCACCTTCATGCCGCAATTGACGTCAGACGTGAAATTTTTCAACAGGACAATGCCAGACCGCATACTGCGCGTGTTACCATGGATTATCTTGCCAACAGCAATGTGAATGTACTGCCATGGCCCTCCAAATCTCCAGACCTGAACCCAATCGAGCATTTGTGGGATTTGTTGGATAGACGGGTACGACGTCGACAACATCCACCGCAGACGCTTCAAGAACTGACCCACGCACTGCTGGATGAGTGGGGAAGAATTCCACAACGCCAGATGCGACGACTCATTCAATCCATGCCCAGGCGATGCAGAGCAGTGATCCATGCTCGTGGTGGTAGCAACCGGTACTGACTTCGTCACAGTGATGTCACAATCACAGACGTCCACAGGAGGATTAAATGACTGCATTTAGTGGAGGAGACATGCATTTAATGCTGTGAAAAATTTGGTTGTTGTACATTCCATATTTAGTGTGCAATTATGCTGTAAACACATGACAATAAGCTCTGATTTTTCTGTTATGCGTTTCTTTTTTGGGCCAGTGTATATTAACTCATAAACAAGCCATTTGCAAACAATTGATTTGGCACTGCACCGCTCCTAGTACGGAAGAAGACACATGCAAAATGTGAAAAGAATCAGATGAAATTTTTTTCCCGTAATAGGTCGGACAAATCTGATATTGGAAAATGACTAAGTTCAAAACATGGAAATTTGTAAAAAATTTAAATATTAACGAAATTTGCTGTTACTTCGCACTGCACCCCTCCTAGTAGGGTAGAAGACATGTGCAAAATTTGAAATTAATCGGATAAATAGTTTTCCAGTAATAGGTCAGACAAATCTGATATTGGAAAATGACTAAGTTCAAAACATGAAAATTTGTAAAAAAAATAATAAAAAATTCAAATGTTAACGAAATTTGCTGTAACTTCGCACTGCACCCCTCCTAGTGTCATGTTAACGTGTTTATGTACCTTACTTCAACTTTATCATGGGATGTATATTTTACTCGCTTGCTACTCGAGGTACTAACTCCCTAACTAATATGAAAAACTCATACAATGTTTTTACCCTTTTATTACCAATACATTTAAAGCAAATTACACAACATATTACAATCAATACCTTAACCTTCTACTAGTACGATTTAACCTGCTTAACTTAACCCCTGAATGCTCACTTTAATCTAAACCTTAAAAATACATTCTTATTCCTTACTCCCTACCTAACCCCCATACTTCCGAAAAGCATGCTATACGATACCCATACGGTTCCCTCTAAGAAGCCGCTCCGACCCAGCCGAAGACGCCTGTCAAGGGTTAAGCATGCCGTTGGTATTTCTGAGAACTCCTGGACTAACTCTCCAAAACTACTGTGCAGCTACCTTTTGTTGTACCCAACTGTCACTCATTCTAACAGGCGGTACTCAAATCTACCAATCACTGCACAGGTCATAGTTCACATTTAAATATTTCTAAGTTCCCTTCTCATCAAAACTTTCCACCCTTTTACCTTAATCATATCTCTTAATTACTATAAATGGTTTCTGACCAACAATCTGACTCTGGTCGAACCTGCAATCCACTTATCTTCTTAATATTGCATGCCCTATCAACGTAACTCATTAACCCAAAATATATTGAGTCAAACATCCCCTTAAATCTTCCTTCCGCCCGCTGTCCGACTGACAGGACATCAGTTATAACTGCCATTGTTGTAGCCAGTAAATGCATTTTGTCAGTCTATTTCTATGTCCATTTCCTTGTCCAATACATTATCTAGCTTAATAATACATGTCTATTGTCTCCTTCCTATTTCCCCATATTACTAACTTTCCTTTTGTTTATTCTGTCTTAATGACTGCCTTTATTCTATCAAATAACATTTCCTCTAAAAATCTGTCTCTCTCTGTATATTCACCACATAACATCTCCCCCCGTCGAATAAGAGTTGTCCTCAACTCAAGGAACTTCGACATCCTACCTACCAAACCATCCAATACTGGGTACACCACGGTAGATCAAACGCCACCTTATGTCATTGTTAACCAAACCTCGGTTCACTTTAGAACCTATGCCTAAATTTAGAATATCATACTGGGACCCAATATTGTTTGGCAATGCAAACACATTCAATAACACTCTAACCCTGAAAAAGAAAAACATGCAACATCAATATTATGGAAACCTCCCATCAAGAGAAACAACACATTTATAGTTCATAACGCCATAGTCTTCCATTGTATAGTTGCGGTATAGCACGGTATATCATAAATACGTTAAAGTTCATCGTGCACAATCCACCATAGAAGTCCATCCAGTAATGTCAAGTCAGTACCAAGTCACATCTCAAAGTATAAGAATTGTCCATCGAACCCTGAGGATTCCATATTTAAAGTTCAGCTTCTGGTCACTGTTCCCTTCACGCACATTCACATGAAATGTCATAGCACTGGTTCACGGTGTACAGTCACATGTACAAGTGTCCGCACTTCCGAATGTATATAGCCAAGCACGTTAACAAGTGTCTTTGCCTTATCAGTCCACTGCTTTTCTGGTTGTCAGAGGTCATCCCTGATTGACGACAGGGCGACCCCCAGACTCATCGACAGTTCCTCAGACCCGTCTCCTCAGACGCGTATCCTTCGACACGCCCCCTCAGACACGTCGCCTCGGTTTCATTTCGGTTTCGTTCTCCTCGGACGCGTATCCTTCGACACGCCCCCTCAGACACGTCCCCACGTTTCATTCTGGTTTCGCTGCAGACACGGCTACTGGTCCTATAGTTTTCCAGTTATCCGGTGACCTCCGGACCGTACTATCGCAGCTACTTCTGTCTCTTTGAGTGGTTGACACCATGCAGTCGACCGCAACCAGTCATTGCACCAGAGCTGAGTATCAGTATTCCTCCACACGGGAACGAACCATATCCTCCTAGGACAATCAGCTCCTATAACACTTAAGAAAAATACGACAGAAAACCGCAAGAACAATATGGCTACATCACTATCAAGTGATGTGAAACAATTATTATCATTATTCATACATCATATAACTATGCATCATAACACATTCACTGGTCAGGTGTTTCATGTAAAATTGCTCAGAATTATCTCCCTTAAAACAACATGACACTAATTGTTATATTCTCCCAAATAGAGAACCTTGGCTGCCGTCTCGCAGATTATCCATGAAAGAACTGTGTGACCTTCCGTACATATACGTGGCACCATAAACATTCGATATATAATAAACATATATATATAGAGCATCAGCGAACCACCTGCCCAGCTCAAAGTCAAAACCATCAATGTACAACATAAAATGTGTTTGCATTTTGTTTATATAACTAATACACATAATTAGGAACTAAATACATTGCCCACATGTAAACATAACGTTCTTTTTGTTGTCATTATATTGATATGAACAACATCAAACTAATTTCTCGACATTCCGATCCTTAATCTTTCTACGAAGCTACTTTAATTAGTCTTAAGTTTTCTCTAATAGCATAATTATTACCCTGTAGAAAAATGGGTAAGTATGGTCGATGCGTTCTCCAAGTAAAGACAATCCCATTATTGTTTTGCAAGAAAAGGGCACTTCCCAAAATCTGGAAGCGACTGACTTCAAGGTCATGTAAGATGTAGTCGCCCGCAAGCGCACTACCAGTATACGTCCGCAGATTTCAGAGAGATGAAGGATATAGCTGGTCAGAAAAAGACCCTCAAGAATCTAACCATGAGAATCTTATAAAGTTAGCAGCAAGGATCCATATAGGAAACCTCTCAGTGTGAAGGTCAATATTATGTAAATACATCTGTTTATGATCATACAGCTTAACAATTTCATGGACTCCCCACAGTATAGCTCTCAGATTACAGAATCTTCACAACCGTTTATAAATCATTATTTTTTTTGTAATTTGGTTTTAACGTGCTTTAAGTCCTAGTCCTAACTCAGTCATTTAGCACGTGGATGCGATCATCCAAAAGAGAGAGTGGACAGACAAGTAAAAGTGAGAAGAAGGGAGAAAGAAAAAAATTAGATAAACGAAAGGGACAGAAAAAGATTCCTTCTTAGAAGACAAGAATCTTCCCATTCTTCCTTATTTGTTTACTTTATTTTGTTTTTGGTGGAAGATGATACTTCCCATGTATTTATATTATTTTTTTATTATAACAACCAACATATGCCCAAACGATTTAGTCGCCTTTTACGACAGGGATATTGACGTCAACTTTTCTGTGCCACCAATAAACCGAAGTGTTATTCTATCTCAGGGTATAAGTTGACCCTCCCCGACACCACACGGAGTCTCGATACGATTCTCCTCCTTATTTACGTTTAAACCGCTATAATGTCGCCCACTATCTGTTATCCGTAGTACGAACTCAACTCGTCCAGTGTTATCGTGGTAATAACGAATCTGCGTCTATATAGGAAAGGATTATTCGAAAATTGTTCAATACGCGACAAGACACACAACACCTGAATATGAATGACAACGATACCCGACTAACCAAGATCTACTTCTGAACTTTTATATACTCAATTGACAACATCCATATACTTCCTGCAATCACTCAAAATGTATCGGATACGCAACACCATTATGTTTACGCAAGATAAAAACGGACGCCGATTCCTTAAGGAATTTCTGCAGACTCCGCGCTGAAATCCCTGAAACCTGTACAGTATTCGCTACTGTCGATACTCGTCCCGCCATAATCACTCATAAATTATCGCATTCATAATAGAAGAGATATTTGGACCGCCGCCTCACGACTGTCATATGTTCTTCACTTGTGACCCCGCCGTTATTTTAATGTCACGAGGACATACTGTCAGAGACATAACTAACACCTCTTCACATGTCAAAGGTGAAGATACATGGATACACAAATCCGTATTGAAAATAGAATGACATCTCTTCCTGTCTGGGTTGACAATAAATCTTGGAGAACTGCAACCCTCGAACTTCAGCAAAATCTGGAAGCTGGTGACGAAAAATAAAACATGCAAACATTAATTCGTGCAATATCTATTTCCGAAAACTTGAGGAACAAAACTCCGTATGGAGCCCTCAGCCCTGAAGTCTCCTGGTCCTCTCTCTGGGCTGTTCTCGTCCCGCTGATCCAACAGCATAGCAGCACACTGAGTAACATCCTTGTGGCTGTAAAACAAATATCATCACTTCTCTTTACGGGTCTAGATATACATATGATAATTCTTCAACATTCATCCCACAATAATTATATAGATAGATTTATATGTGTAACTTGTCCTGTCGTCCGAGACAGTACTCATCTCCTGTAACTCACTATGCATAACCTTACATCTAAGGTCCACTATGACCACATCAAACTTGACACCTTGGAACAGCTTCCCTTGTGTATCTCTTTATATTAATTATGCTCATTTTTTTCAATATCTCTTGCCATTACCACATAACCTCCATGTGAATAGTCACTCACCCTATGTCCATCATAACATGAACTGTATGGCATGTACATTACTCATCTTCTTCTCTCTTTTTTTCACTATCGGTTCATATACCGTACTATATACGTCAATAATTCACTCACAGTATTGGCCTGTGTACTCAAATAGCTATAGGCCATCAACTTTCCATAGTATCCACTATACTCAATGTATAACTCCTCATTTCTCTCACCGTATGTCACTGTACTCAAAGTATAACTCTATACTTCTCTCATTATTTTGTCTAGTCCTTTTGGACCCTATCACACGATATCTCATCCTTTTCCATGATAACAAATGATGCTCAATTAATTAATTAGATAATTATCTCTTAATAGCTTTTTTATGTAGAAGACATCCCTTCGCAAGTGTGCACCCTTGCTTCCGGTATGCCCACTACGCTATAAGAAACAACCATCATAACAAAAGCTCCTAAAAATAAAATACCTGTAACAACTTATTACGAGCGATATCAGTTTGAGATGTCTTCCAAAAATAAGATATCATACTGGGTTCCTAACACTGAACTCGTGTGAACTGGACCTTGCTTGGCCTCCATCACGCCGACCATACAGTATATTAATACGTACCACGAACCACATTCCGGATGCTGTAAGAAAATCAGTTTTACAGTCAAGTCTATTATATATATATATATATATATATATAGGTCTCCATAAATCTATGCGTATATATGTCTTCGTACCACTTTTCATATTTGACTACTCCATATTCAATTTATCTCTTCCTTGAATCATATTGACCTCATTGCTTCATACCCTATATTCACTGCATCTTCACATAGACTCATACTGTATCCACCGTATAATCATCATCATTTAATGCTACATTCATTGTATCTCCCTCTTTCTAACATTGTATACTTCTCTCTGTCTCACACAACTCTATACTATATCTCTGCTCTTATATAAAATAAAAGCTCTCTGTCATAACCTCTTGTAACTCTTATTGTAACCCTGTCTCTATATGGACAGAAACTTCCATGAACAACCGCATCCCACAGTAAACATCTCAGAACCCCTAAGATCAAGCCGTGGCTGCCAAGCCGACAAGCCACTAAGAGTCCATCATGAAAACAACAAAAGCCCATATAAAATACCTATTTCTTGTTCATGATTCTTGAGTATCTATGAATTACTCAACCCCTATGAGGTACCTCACCATACGACGACCTTTAGGAACGTTTCTTTTTCCGTCTTTTCTTTGCATTATTCTTAATAGTCTGCTCAATTTTATATGCCTGTATCAAATCCTTCGCTAAATTCTTGCTTGGTTCCCATGTAGCTTCTGACACTGGATAACCATCCCAATGTATCTTATAGAAAGAACAGCCGTTGATAAGCTTATGTGCCATAATGCGTTTTACTTTATACACCTCGGGCTGTCCCAACTGGATATCATCGCCCTCATCGACCATGTCGTCGGCCTCCTTATCCGATTCCATGTCTCCATCCTCACGTATAATCTCAATTGTCTCCTTGAACGAAACCTTCTTTTTATTTTTACCTGTCTCATCAACTGTCACTTCTGCCACTGCCGTCTTATCTTTTATATCCTGAACCACCTTTTCATTGCCATCTGTTGCCTGCACCTCATCTGCCTGACCAATAGTGTTTCTTATACCTGGGTCTACATAGAGTTTCAATCTATTGGCATGAACTGGTACCTTAAGCAAAACATTATTCTCTACCTTCCTTAACTGATAAGTGCAGTGCCCTTTTAAATCACAAATGTAGTATGGCCCAGTAAAGCTTGGAGCTAGTTTCTTTGACAAACCTGGCTCTACCATCCTCCTATCTACCCACACCTTGTCACCTAGCTCAAAGCATGGCATCTTGGACCCTCTATCAAAATAACCTTTAGCCCGTTCGTGCGCTTTTATTAAATTCTGCTTGGCAATGTCCCTTGTGACCCCCACTAACTCTGAAATTGCTTCGACCCTTTGATGAATTGTTTGTGGCAACCCCGCTGTTGCCCCTAGCTCCACATCAATGGGCAGGTTCGCTTCCTGACCAAACACTAAGAAATATGGACTAAAAACTGTCCCCTGTGAGTGAGGAGTGGAATTGTATGCAAAAGTAATACTAGACAAATACTTATCCCAATCGTTCTGCTTTTTGTCCACGTAATACTTCAAACTCACCTCTAAGAAATAATTAAATCTTTCTGATGCGCCATTTGTTGCCTGGTGATGACTTGCTGTACGCAAAGTCTCTATGGACATAATCCTACACAAATGCGCAAATATTCTACTAATAAATGGCCCTCCATTATCCGTAAGTACAGTACTAGGAACTCCGAAGACACAAATAAATCTCTCATAGAACACACTTGCTACTTCTGCTGCCTCCAAAGTTTTCAATGGGAACGCCATGGTAAAACGACTAAAGCTACATGTCACTATTAAAATATGCTTATTACCACTCGTAGTAACAGGTAGCGGTCCTATTGTGTCAGCATGCACACGATCCCATAGCCTACCTTCTATTGGTAGAGGTTTTAACGGTGCATGACGTTGTCCATAGGCCCTTTTAACCAGTTGGCAGTCTACACATGTCTGAATATAATTCTTTATGTCTGTATACATTGAACGCCAATAATATTTATTTCTGATATGTTGGAATGTCCTATCTATACCCTGATGACCTGCCATCAAACTATCATGATACGCGGACAAAATTTTATTAACTAAGCTTTTTGGAATAACCACCTGTTTGACACACCTGTTTTTCCAATTTCCCGTTACTTGTGGCCCCCACAGTCTAAAAAGTGTGCCATTATCCAAGACATACTCCTGACACTGAGCCTGCAATAACTTGCTGTCCTTACCTGTTGAGTCTGAATACCCTGTACTCAAATAATCAATTATTGGACGTAATGCTGCATCCGCCTGTTGTTTAGCCTGTATATCCTCCAGTAATAGATCCCCATCTACCTGTGTGTCTAGCTCATCCAGTACTTCTCTATCTTTATCCTCTGTTACTTCCGCGCTACTCTCGTCCTGCATGTCCTTATCTCCTTCAACCACTACCTCCTCTCCCTTAGCTATTGAGAATAAACTACCTATATTTTCCAAAATATCCGACTCACCTGGCTCTAAGTGTTCACACCTTGACAACCCATCTGCATGGCTTATAGACTTTCCTGGGCGATACTTAATAGTAAAATTATACTCTCCCAAAAATAAAGACCAACGGATAAGCCTTGCTGACTTAGTGCGGTTGTTGGTAAGATATTGAAGTGCCTTATGATCTGTCATAATTATAAATTCTCTTGCCTGCAAATATTCCTTGAAATGATGAATACCACTAATGACCGCCAATAGCTCTAGCTCTGTAATGCTGTAGTTACGCTCTGCCTGTGACAAACTTTTACCGGCATAAGCTATTGCATGTTCTAATCCGTTGTCGTCTGCTTGTGCCAAGACAAAACCCATACCTGTTAATGACGCATCTGTTGTTAGAATGAAAGGTTTTGTCCAATCTGGAAATGCTAACACTGGAGGACTAACTAAAGCTTTCTTCAATGTTTGAAACGACTCTTCCTCCTCTGAACCCCAATGAAATTTCTCATTTTTCTGCAACAGCCTATTTAATGGATGTGCAATTTTGGAATAATCTTTCACAAAACGTCTGTAATAACCACTCAGTCCTAAAAAACTGCGAACATGTTTCTGACATGTCGGAACCGGAAACTTGTCAACCAACTTAGTTTTTTCGGCATCAACTTGGACTCCTTCCTTTGAAAATATGTGTCCCAAATACTTAACGACTCTTGCACCAAATTCACACTTACTAGGCTTCGCCGTTAGGTTAGCTGCTCTTAGGCATGCAAAAACGTCCCTAAGATCTTGCATGTGTTGATCAAAAGATGGTGAGAAACAAATAATATCGTCTAAGTAACACAACGTGGTTTTCCAATTAAGAGACTTGAATACATCCTGAATCACACGGGAAAACGTCGCCGGAGCATTACACAAACCAAAAGGCATTCTTTTGAACCGAAAACACCCGTCTTGAGTCATAAATGTCGAAACATCTTGTGCTCGTGGTGTAAGGGGAACTTGGAAATAACCCGAGAACAAATCGATAGTGGAAAAATATTGACTCTTTTTCTCCCCCAAACAATCAATGACATCATCTATTCTCAACAATGGTGATATCTCTTTAACTTTAGTCGCACTATTTACCGCTCTCATGTCTACTGCCAGACGATATTCTTGTGGTTTACCTTGCAATCTCTTCTTTTTAACTAAGATAACTGGAGAGGCCCACTCACTTCCATAATGTGGCTCACATATTCCTAACCTAACTAGCTCCCCCACTTGCCTGTTAATTTCTTTTCTCGCCTCCGGGTTAACTCTATAAAACCTTTGCCTCACTGGTTTCGCGTCCCCCACATCTATGTCATGTGCTAACAAGTCGCACCTCCCCAACTCTGATAAAGACGTTGCAAAGCAATCCCTATTCTCTGCTATTAACCGTTTCAACTGAGATTTTTGTAATTCATCTAAATTTTCATCATCAAACTTCAGCCCTAGTTCTAATATCAGACTATCTACCTCCTTCATAGACAACTGAGTATTCTCTGTCCGGTTTCGTTGACTCTCTCCCTCTTTCAACTGGCTAATCTGATCGCTACTAATGTGACAACACGAGGCAATCTGTTGACCCCTCTCCAAAACAATATCCTGAGCATGAGGATTCAATACCCTATAAGATGTTAACCCTCTTGGAGCCGAAGCTACACACCTTGCTCCCAATACACCTACCTCCTCGCCTGAGCACTGTAGAGGCTCACACAATATGTCATCGGTTTCAGTAAAACAAGGTATATAAACCCTTATTGTCATTTCCGAATGAGCTGGAACAATGGTACGTTTCATTACTCTAACCGGTATCTCACAACGATTATCTGCCTCTACATCCCCATTCACTGTCTCCTTACTATCAACACTACACAATGATTGAGAAGGTAATTCACCCGGTATTTCTATTGTACCATTACTGAAGTCTATTACTACCTGATGTTTCTTCAAGAAATCCAACCCCAAGAACATTGGAAATATTAACCTTTTTACTACATAAAATGAATGTTCATAAAAACGACCTCCTAACTCAAATTTAACCTTCATTTGACCAAGTACCGGAAACACGTCCTCGTTAATACCTCTGAAATTCTGAACATCTGGCGGCTGGAGAGTCTCCTCGCGCCATAACCCTGTGTCTCTTAAAATACCCTCTGTGAGCACAGATAGGCACGCCCCCGTGTCAACAATGGATTCCACAACACAATTATTTAAGCGAAGTCCAATTTTCATTATTGAGCCTGCCTCTGTTACCCCAGAAAAAATTCTCCCCTTGCCTGGAGTAAATCTATCCTGTCTGGCATAATTAAGAGGACGGACGCCAGGTCGGCCTCGCTCGTTACATTTACTACCATAGCCCCCCTGCGTATCACCTGAATAATAATGCCTGTCATCTCTAGACACCCAACTTCTATTAGCGTTATAGGCCCATGGTTCTCCACAGTTATGACAGAAATGTCCCATAACTCTGCGCCTCTCACTGTGCCTAGAAAACCTGCCTGTCCCTAGACCTTGTCCCCTTAGTCATCTATTACTCTGCTGAACCGGCGCCCTGCAAACGCGCCGAAAATGCCCAAGTCGGCCACAATTAAAACAATCAGCTCGTCGAGCCGGACACCTTTCAATATGTAACTCAGAGAACTCACCGCCACACTTGAAACAGGTCCTCACAGAGGTTCTCCCCGAGCGGTCAACGACGGGTCCCTCTGCGTGCGTCTTGTCACTGGATGGGCGAGACCATCGTACTCTGTGGGCCGAAGTCTCCCTCCTTGGTCCAATACCGGTTACACCCTGTCCCCTCGACTGTCTCCGTTCCATCTGCCTTGGTGGTCTCCCCTGCCAGCGACCTGGATCCGGTGCCGGTTGTCTCCTTTCAAATGCTGCTACGGGGGGTTCCTGAAACTCACAGTTTAATCCTGCATTTTGTTGCTTCTCCATTCTCTCGCATACATTTTCTAACCTCTCGAAACAACCCTGCACTAAGCTTCCGGTATCCTCCTCTGCAATGCTTTGTGCCAATCTGGCAACTTCCACAGCCGCAGCAAGAGTCTCAGGCTTTTGAATTATAACCAGCGCTCTAACGCGTGCAGGTAGGCCGCTCACAAAAGAATCTAAAATGTCACTTTCAGTTTTTCCTAACAATGTCGCCAACCTTGTCAGTTCAGCTAAATATTGATCAAGACTCTCACCTGGTTTCTGTCGGCGAGATTGAAAATCTTTAACCATTGTCCACTTTGGTACCGCGTGGCAAAACCTTTCTTTGAATTTAGTTTCTAAAATTTCAAAATCATCGTTAGTTTCGAGTTCTACATGTTGAACCCATAAGTACGCACTCTTACGCAAAAATAAAGGGAACGCCTTAAGTTTCTGAACCTCAGGCCATCCTTTAAAATCAGCATAATGGTTAAATCGGGCCAAAAAATCTTGAGCTACCGAATGGTCTGTACCATCAAAAAATTCTGGATGAATACTATTATCTCCCATTATATCAAATGAGGTATCCGTAATATTTACGTATGGGGACTCAAAAGACAACACTCTATCCTCAATCCCCTCCAATACACTATCGACCTGAATAACAACCGACTCTTCAATTCCTGGTACTTCGTTAGCCTCTGGTAGGCCCTGTTCTACTAAGAACTCCAGTAAAACTTCCTCTGACCTTGGTCCCTTCAAGTTATCATTCACTGACTTCTTACAATTTAGCTAATAACTTCGCTTCTCAAACCACCTTCTGTATCACTTAAATTCCTATCCGTATCTATTTCCTGTCCTTCTCCCCGATTGGCTACAATATGAGCATCCCCTACAATTTTCTGGCCCGCCTCAAAACCAAATTGGTCGTTCACTAAATCAATCTGTTCCCCGTCTAAATCAAACTGTACATTTGACGCTATTCTCTCGGCCTCCAGCGTAATAACAGTGTTACCATCGAATTCAGCTCTGACCTTAGCTGACTCGTCTGTATCTCTTGGAATATCTTGTTGAATAACCTCTAACCTATCCCTTCTATCTTCCAAACTCGCCTGACCAATATCAATTAATATTCCCTCAGCCAAAGCAATTGTCTCGTCTTCAAATTTTAAAACAGTTTTCACGCTCCTGTCTGCGCCTGCCCCCAAACTAGTCTTGTCTATTAATGACTCATTCTCAATTCGTAATGAAACCCCTCTTGCATTTGTCTTATTTAACGTTTCACTTTTGGGTGTGAAATTCTCTATATCTACCCCCGTAGGACTTGGCCCGTTGAAAAATCTAACTTCTTCAAAACTGTCATCCGGTGAAATCGGATAATTAAATGATTTTCGAAATATAGTACCCTGCTTGACTTCCCCCGTATTATCACTAGACGCCTTGGATCTTGTACGCTTAGCTGGACCGTTATTCATATCATAAAGAAAACACCATATAAACTGAAACACTAAACCACCTTTTCCATATTCGCTATTGCTAATTCATCTCAAACTTGTCAATTCCAATTGTTGTCTCAGATTCGTTTAATAATGAATTGCTTCATACAAGGCAAATTCAGCCTGATTCAATAAAGCAAGTTTCTGGGGCAATACTTGTAATAACCACTCTATTGCATTAGAATTTCAGCCTTTACAACAACAAAATTAGTTCCTTGCGTCAAGCCTGGCATTACTTGTATCTGTTATCTCCACTTAACCCTCGTGGTAATTAACTAACATTAAATATCTAATTATAACCAAATATTGCAAACGACACCCTTGAAAAACTTTTCTAACCTTTAAATATTTAAAATAATAACTCAATATTCTATAATACCCTAAGTTGCCACTTGCTCATATAAAACCTATAATTTCAAACCATAACACAACGTCACTTAATAAGTTCCTTATGAGATTCCAAATACAAAATTTTTTAAATTATTCTACTAGTGACTTTTCCTCCGCCGGTCCTGAGTAATTTGGTCGAAAATATTAATTCCATATCAATTTAGCCAAAGTACACATCTTCCCAAATCAAAATCACAATTTATTCCATTGACAGTTATGAACACTAGCGATAACAAGCCCGACAATAGCCCTTCGCCCGCTATGACAAATACTATAGGCTATATAACTAGACTCGCCCTCCTTTAAACATAATAATCCGACCTTTCAACACTAAAAATTCCGCTAGACTTTTACAACTATTAAAAATTCTTACACAAAATATATTTTATCACTTAAAATACTATAAACGTACCCTTGCCTTAGCCAATTGAATTTCCACTTACTTGTTTAATAACACATATATAACTAATACATGTAAAATCTTAAAACCATCACACAATGTTGGCTATTGTAACTAACAATCCTTCTGATACAAATATAACACCTAGTCTTAAACACAACTTATACAATTCTTACCTTTTTCATGAATCCTCCCTGAACACATTTCAATTAACTAACAAATTTTCCGAAAGCCGCTCCACAATTTACCTAACAATATTTTACAACATATTATCAAATGAATAATTCATAGTTATAAATCTCATACACAAATCCATGCAATAAACATACGGAATTCCTTCTAATAGTAAAACAGTATATCAATTAATAATATATGTAAAAACAATATTTCCTTAAATTAACCTTTGTTTTCTAATGAATCAACTTTATATTGCTAAAAATCTAATTCTCCCAACTTCAATACACCGCAAAACATCCCGCTTTACAGAAAAGCTTTACTCCAAATATCGATCCGTTGCGGTCTGTCGGCCACTCAACGCTACTATACCTACACTACCAGTCGGCTTCAATTCTAACGATAGCCAGTACCGACTGTCCCGCCATTGATATTAACCCCTAAGAATATTAAATGAATAATGTCCTGCTATTGTAGTTACTAAGAACCTGTCCCAAAGCTAAATAGTTTGAGAAAACCCGCATCTCACCATGTCATGTTAACGTGTTTATGTACCTTACTTCAACTTTATCATGGGATGTATATTTTACTCGCTTGCTACTCGAGGTACTAACTCCCTAACTAATATGAAAAACTCATACAATGTTTTTACCCTTTTATTACCAATACATTTAAAGCAAATTACACAACATATTACAATCAATACCTTAACCTTCTACTAGTACGATTTAACCTGCTTAACTTAACCCCTGAATGCTCACTTTAATCTAAACCTTAAAAATACATTCTTATTCCTTACTCCCTACCTAACCCCCATACTTCCGAAAAGCATGCTATACGATACCCATACGGTTCCCTCTAAGAAGCCGCTCCGACCCAGCCGAAGACGCCTGTCAAGGGTTAAGCATGCCGTTGGTATTTCTGAGAACTCCTGGACTAACTCTCCAAAACTACTGTGCAGCTACCTTTTGTTGTACCCAACTGTCACTCATTCTAACAGGCGGTACTCAAATCTACCAATCACTGCACAGGTCATAGTTCACATTTAAATATTTCTAAGTTCCCTTCTCATCAAAACTTTCCACCCTTTTACCTTAATCATATCTCTTAATTACTATAAATGGTTTCTGACCAACAATCTGACTCTGGTCGAACCTGCAATCCACTTATCTTCTTAATATTGCATGCCCTATCAACGTAACTCATTAACCCAAAATATATTGAGTCAAACATCCCCTTAAATCTTCCTTCCGCCCGCTGTCCGACTGACAGGACATCAGTTATAACTGCCATTGTTGTAGCCAGTAAATGCATTTTGTCAGTCTATTTCTATGTCCATTTCCTTGTCCAATACATTATCTAGCTTAATAATACATGTCTATTGTCTCCTTCCTATTTCCCCATATTACTAACTTTCCTTTTGTTTATTCTGTCTTAATGACTGCCTTTATTCTATCAAATAACATTTCCTCTAAAAATCTGTCTCTCTCTGTATATTCACCACATAACACTAGTAGGGTAGAAGACATGTGCAAAATTTGAAATTAATCGGACAAATGGTTTTCCCGTAATAGGTCGGACAAAAAATGTCCTCGGACAGACACACACACAGACACACACACACACACACACACATATGACAAATATATGACAAATACTTGTTTTCAACGAATACTTGTTATATAACCTATGAAACAAATCAAACTAGTAGCTGTAATTCTGACTGCTTTACATACGTTTAAAAAAAAAGTTTGACTGATTAGCGCGTCATTGTCCGGTTTTCGATCATAATCGCGACTTCAAACCTTTCTCTTGTCACTAGACGACATCGATTAGCTTTAAAATGATTCTTTCCCGTAAGAATGGATATTTCTCGATCAGATGACACTATTTGTAGAGTCTGTCATACCGGTATATGACCCCCAAGAACTCGCGGTATTAAGTATTAAGTTTAATAATTAAAATCTTATTTTTGAATCATATTAACGTGAATCTCATTTTGTTACCCGTGATGTTAATTGATTAGCAAAAAACAGATGTAGGTAACATTAATTACATACTAAAACATGTACATAAAGTATGCTC
The DNA here is from genome assembly GCA_916613615.1 of Steromphala cineraria. Taxonomy (NCBI): domain Eukaryota; kingdom Metazoa; phylum Mollusca; class Gastropoda; order Trochida; family Trochidae; genus Steromphala; species Steromphala cineraria. Next base: position 25,268,152 of record OU744736.1, on the reverse strand, counting down.
CCGTATAAATTAAGTATTTTATGCAACTTCTTTCAATATTTACAAATATACAAATCTAAAGGAATTACCTCCCTTAAAACGACGAAATTTTATGTACGCTTATCATTAAAAATCACGATGTCTTCTAAAGTTGGACATGTGTTTGAGTCAGTGATGTAACAACTCACAACATGAACATTCAGGTGTGACAGATCAGGCGGAGTAATACCATCTGTGGGTTCCCCATCGGACAAAACAAACAAAACCTTCTTGTGATTTTCATACTGGCTCCCTGACATCAGATTCCTTGCATCACACAGCGCTTCTATCATTGGTGTTGCTCCGTAAATATATGGTTCTACATTTTTCATTAATTCGTCCACTTGTTCCTTTGTAAGATCTTCCGTTCCAACGCTTCCACGCAAGATCTTTGATGCATAAAGAATGCCCCTTTCCTTGTTAATCTCCTATACTCATTGTTTAATGTCATTTAGATTCATGAATTTTCCCCTCAGAGTGGAATGTCGGTTTATTGGTACCTATTTTTAAACAGGGAAGTAAGTCTGATCCGAATAACTATCGAGGAATATCTATTTTAAGTGCTACTGGCAAAATATTTACCTGTGTCATTGAAAGGAGACTGCGGAATTGGGCCGAATTCAATGACTTACTATGTGAGGGTCAAGCCGGCTTCAGAAATAATTATTCCACTATAGATAATAAGTTTTCACTCTATGCCTTAGCCCACAAAAACATTTACGCAAGGCCTTAGTAATGCCCATGGCATATTTGTAAATGAATACATTGAAATTATCAAAATATTATTGTTTGCGGATGATGTTACACTCTTAGCAGATAGCATTTTTTATTGCAAAGGAAATTAGATATACTTGAGTTTTGTAACAGATGTGGGTTTGAAGTGAATCTTGATAAGTCAAGGGTGGTTGTGTTTAGAAATGGTGGATGTGTTAAGAAGTGGAGAAAGTGGTTTTATAATAAAATACCTGTAAAAGTAACACCTTACTATAAATATTTAGGAATTGTATTTTCATCTCGTTTAATATGGCCTTAAGCCTGTGAAATTCTTTCTTTACAAGTTAAAAGGGCTTATCTTTATCTATTGCTCAATGTATATTTGTCAGTAAAATACTGCGAATTGTAATGTACGGTTGCGAAATTTGGGGCTATACTTAAAGAACATGTATTGAAAAGGTTCAGAGTGAACATTTTAAAGGTTTCTATGTATTAGTAAAAAACATGATCATGTGCTGTACTTGGAGAAATTGGCATATGTAATTTGTGTGTGCATTATTTTTCAAAGTGTATTAAATATTGGTGTCGAATTGTCCGCATTGATCGAAATAGACACCCAAATGCAAGCTATAGCCCAAGACTGTGGCGATATAAATCATTTTATGTTAGCTTTCAAACAATGTTGAATAGATATCGATATACAAATATAATAAAAGCAAATAGGAATAGTAAAATTAGTAAATCACCATTTCTTGTTAATTATAGTACCTTCAAGTCACTTTTAGAACCGGAAAAATATATTTCTAGTGGTACATTAGGTAAAGACTTAAAGGGGCAGTAGCACGTTTTTAGGGGGAATATATGGTCATGTTAGGAAAATGAAAATTTCAATTGAAAGACAATGTATTTAAACTTAATTGAGCAGTAATAATTCCAATATATAACGTTAAACTTAGCCATGCGATTCCTTTTCTTACAAAAAATGAATTAAAGGTGTTCACAAAAATGGCCGCCAATGGATTTTATGTGAATCTTCATACTTTGTACTCTGACTATGGATGATTGGCTAGTGTAATGAGATTTTGGACACTGTCAAAATGATACATTTAGCATTAAATTACAATTATCAGTAAAAATTTTAAAATATAAAATTATCAAAAAACGTGCTACTGCCCCTTTAATGCGAATGTTATTTAAATTTCAATGTCAATCACACAACTTGAATATACAAAAACAGTGTTTTTCAAAAGCAATTGTTCCTTATAATGAACTGGTTTGTAAAAAATGTGCTTTGGGACTGTGAGACGATGAATATCCTCTTTTGCTTATCCATTTTATAAACGATACATATCTGAAAATATTCCAGCCTTTTATTACAGCCCTCCTTCTACTGTTAAATTCCAAGCTCTCATGAGGGTACAAAATACAACTGTTGGTATATTTCTTAAGCTGAGCCTACGTTAACATAATTATTATTTCATATACTCTACACACCATATCATTTATGTATATGATATCTATGGTATTCTTGGCCATATGGTCTTCAATTCTGAATAAAGTGAAGTGATATTGCTCCTTATTCATTTTATTTTGTTAATTACGCTGTTTATTTTAAGCACTGTAAACCAATCTGTAAATGTTCGCTTATGGGTAACAGTAATATATATTGTATGTTCCATTTATCATTTTATATCTACTCTTATATACTCACTCCCAAAAATAAACTTGTTTAGATATTATTATACTCCATTTCAAAAACATTTCCAGGTAATCCCTTTTTTTTCGGAGAATTAAACATGATCTTTTGTGCTCAGTTTTGTCTGCAAACATTTACAGAGTAAAGGAAAATAAAATTTTCAACTCACAATTCTTTTCAAGCGCAATGTGTCCCGATTTTCATAAGACAACACTGTCTAATCGATTACTGCGCAGTTAGTCTTGGTATTTGTACATGTACAAGAGTTCGAACTAGCCGAGGAAAGTCACGTGACGTGTATAAAGTTACAATTCATGCTTTGAAATATAGACAAAGAAAAGTGTAATACGAGATACGAGGAAATCTTTTTGTACTCACGTAAACCAACTGATATCAATGCCGTTGCTGTTTATAAAATATGACTTTTTAGCACATACTAAAATGATTGAAGCATATAGTGATTGATAAGTTGTTTTTCTGTTAGGCGGACGTGTGTCTTGCAGCACACTTCTGTTTTGTTTTATTTCCTTTAGAACCTGACTATAATCATAGTCATAAAATGCATAAAGGGCTGACTGGTGGCTGTGCAAGCAGAGTGATATGTTTGAAATCATATACTGAGATGACTTTTACGAAACAAGTGAATAGTTTTGTATTACCTGACCGAATGCGAGTGCAAAAATAAATTTCTACGAGTTTGTAAAAGTCATAATACTTCTGATGGAAATATTTTCTTTATTACTGTTATTTTCCACTTAAAGATTTAAAAATACCGTCCGCTTTCTTTGACACAGTCTGCTTCAGTGACGTCATGAACAATGGCTATATGACGCCATCATACACGAAACAATACAGGAAGCCACCTAACAACAATCGTGACTAGGCAAAAGTGATATATGCACACATACTCATATTGGAAATATGTCACTACTTATTTTTAACTCAATCGATAGCAGATATGGAACTTTTCCAACGGCGTTTAAAATGTCTTGAAAAACATGCAATGTCATTATGCAGTTCAGCGAGGACCATAATGTAAGTAAATGATATCTACGAATAGACCCACGTATTTACTATGTAAGAATATCTTCTTGAAAGATCTTTACCATGTCCGCTTCACTAGTTCTTTTAATAATAATAATAATAATGGATATTTTTAACGCGCCATATTCCACCCACTGGTACATGCTCACGGCGCTATACATTAAAAGAGATGATATAGTATATACAAAGATAAAGTAGTAAAATAGGTAGGTATTGAGAGTGAAATACACATTGAGGTTAGAGGTATGCTTTTGAGAAGAAGAAGGTTTTCAACTTAGATTTGAGATATCCAGTGTAGGATATCCAGTTAAGGATTTACAGTGTAGTTCTTTTAAATCTTGTGTATGGTTATACACCACTGGAAGACCACGACTGTTGTTTAGACAAAAGATTATATGTCATAACTGACAATAGCGACGGTACGGGGTAGGGTTGTGAGTTTATCTTGTTTTCCAAGAATACAAATTGGAAGATTTTAGATTGCAAAATAGTTTGTTTCTCATGCAAAACCTGAACCACACGGTTGGAAGTAATATGCATTGTTAAGGCACCGTTTGTAAAAAACGTAAATTGCGTATATAGTAGTGAGTTTACAAATAGTCTAATGAGAATATATAGCAAAGGAGATTTCTCATTACCTTAAGGTTTCTTTCTGTTGAACACGTACACTAGGGTATAAAAGTTATGTTCTTCAAATTGTAAAAGTATATTATTTCGATCTAAATGGCTTGTGGTTGGCCACATGCTCATTTCATTTCAAGGGACAATTTTTATTTTTATTTTTATTGCATTATTATAACCAGTGTCATTATTGACAGAGCTGATTGAATTTGTGGGAGAGGGACATCACAATGCATCAAATGCACTTATTTCTATAGTTACTAAACATATAAACTAGCATCTCCACATACAGAAGAGTGGGGATAAAGGATCTCCCCGACATCAGCACCTTGGTATGTAGACAGACGTCTTCGCAAAGACCGTGTACCAAAATTCATGTTACAATACCAATGTTTAAACCCAATTCTTATGTGCTATCTAAAAATGCTCAATCTTCGGTGTCAATAGCTTTCTCAAAATTTTTAAGAAATAAACGTTTCTGTTAACAAATTTGTGTAGTTTCACCTGTTTCTCTTCCATTTTAATCCTGTTGATCTCCGTTGGAATGAACTCGCCAAGGATGCAGTTTTATAGGAAAGGGACAGCAGTGAAAAAGGCTTACATTTTTTGTTGATTGTTTTGATTTTTTTTATATACACGTAGCTCTAGTTTCCTACAGGATAACACCACTACAGAATGGTTTCCATCCTGCAGAACCCCAGTCTAAGTAAACCTAGCCTCAATATTATCCGACCCTCTACTAGACCTTTCTAGACTCAGTATAGGAGTGAAACGGATAATATTGAGGCTAGGTTTACTAAGGGAAGACGCCTCTGAACAACAGTTCTTGTACCACCAGAGCCAATTAACCAAACCTCCAGATCTCAGCCAGCTCGTGTAGAAGGTAATTAAAGTTCACATCACCACAAACATATTTCACTATTTTCTTACAATATCGATAATGCCTCAAAGGTCGCTACTTAAGGGGGTCTCCAACTTTAATTTTTCACTTCCAGTGTTTTATTCTTCAATATCATTGGTTAACATTTTGTCTGCAGAAAGGTGCCAGGACAATTGGCGGTCACTGCCATGTACGAATACGTTATTCACTAGTCTAGACATTCGGTCTGCAGTAAGATACCAAGACAGTCGGCGGTCACTGTTATGTACAAATTCGTTGGTCACTAGGCCAGACAATCTGTCGCCTGTTGTGATGACAAGTTAGTTAGTGCCCGGAAAGTTATGTCACTGTTTACGTCATACGACTAGACATTTCACACTTTCATTGCTATAGATACACAACGTATAAAATGACAGGTGTCCGGTCGTCATAAAAGAAAATTACAGAGATAGATAAGGTGGTACTAACGAGATGTATATTTTATCAACGTATTGGGTGTGATTACAGTAATTACAAATATCAGCGATGTATTTTATTATCCTCACAATTAAACAAGTAAAAATAATCCTGTTTATTTCACTGCCTGAAATCCGAGGAGACATTACTGTTTATGATACCTGTTAAAGAAAGATGATAAATATTTGATCTATTTGAAACATTTAGACAAAGATTAAATCTTAACTCAATTTAACAACAGCAACGCACATTCATAAAAAAAATATTTATGAAAGGTTATAATCGGTGTTCTGTAAAAACGTCCCGGTAAAAAGTCCTAATCTTTCCTAGGAAAAAAGTCCTATTTGTAAAACCCAAAGCTTTTGATTAATAAGTTTATTTACATGTACTTTGTATATGATTCAACATACATTTATGATATCGTGATATTTGTGACATTTCTGAATCACATTAATATTTCAACAAAGCATCAACAAATTTATCATTTTTGAACCAATCGATGGTTCGCCAGGCACGTGGGTGGTGGTGCCCAACCAAGTTGAAGAACTTGGTGTTCCACCCTTCGCAAACATTGTTAGTTCTCGCATCTTCTGATAGAGTAGCCTTCTTTGATTAACTCAGCTAAACTCACATGACAATGCAGAACTGCTTTGATCCAGTCAGCTAAAATCACACATTCAAGTCGTTGAGTTCTTCAATACAATTACAAGCTCTCAATTTTAATCCTTAATTAGTTATCGTAACATCCTTCATGGCTAAATTTAATAATTTAATCCATGTATTTAAAGTCATTATACATTAACACTTCATACTTTCTTTACAATATCAATTGCAAAGATTACTTTGTCAGTTAAAACAAACATAGTTTTCAATTATTAATACTCAAGGATGCATTTTTTACAAAAACTTTGATGTCAAAATCAATATAATCGGTTTTTACGATAAAAGGACTTTTTCCTGAGGACTTTTTTTTCTGGTACTTTTTTTCCGAGGACTTTTTTACCTATAATCAACCTTTTATCCTCAATCCACGTCGGCGACATCAACGTAAGGTGAAAGAAGACGTTAAACTCCAACCCAACAACAACATTTTATCCTCAATGGACATTTTTCATCGACTTGGCATGTGATATTGAACTCTAAAATTTGTCCATTACCTCGGCATGATAAACTCACGAAGATATATGAGTGAATGTTTTAATTTTTGGTACTAAATAAGTTTGCAGATGTTACTGGGTATGCCTAGTATTGAAGTTTGATTTGACATAAGGATGATTTTATTCGGCAACTATCTATCTGACTATCTTGGAAAACAGTATTACACCAATTTATCAACAAGATTAATAGACTCTCTTGAATTAACTTTTATTTATTTTTTATCTGAGGCTGCAGCCAGAAAATTAGAACATTGCCGTAGGAAAATAGCTATTTATTCTGTTATCTTAAAAAAACTACACAATTGAACGGGTGCACTCACATGTGAGAAGAGGATTCTGCCAGTTCAAAACAAGTATATTTTGTTGAAGTTATTCAAGACCGATTATTATTCTAAAATGAGTGATCTCTTTAAAAATTATTTTTCAAAATGTTACCTATGTACGGATTGGGTTCATCGATATGATGTTATGATGTTATTATCCGCAAATTATCTTTGTTTTCTGAAGGACACGCATTTGAATAAGCCTATTGGTTGTTTGCGTATCCTATTTCATGTATGATTAACCTTACTTTCTTTTTTTCCTGTTATTTTTTTTCCGATCACCTTAACATGCATATATATGTTTAAACCAACTTATTCAATACTGTACTGTTGTGATGTTACTTAAGCATAAATGAAGATTGTATAAAACATTTTGGTTATAAAATTATACTATTAGGATTTAAAAATCTGAAGCTACACGACAATGAGTGTTAATTTTGTTTCATCTGATAAAACATAATGATTGTTCAATTCTATTCCGCTGGGTCATTTTAGATTCGAAAACATTTATCTAAGACAAAACAGCTCATTGCTCGATAGATTCAGATTAAGATTCTTTTATTACCTTTATCTTTACAGATAATTGGGGTACATAACAATAACGGTATTAAATAGGGATAGGAACAAGATAATGATTCAGCCAATCAACGACCGCATGTCATAAAGGGGAATTCGTTTGGCCGGCGCCCAGTCCGTGTCACGTGACCTCTTTCCTCGGCTATGGCATTACATAACTGCTGGTCAATCAGGTGTGAAACCTCGAAGTACTAGTTCCCCTTTAAAAGGGGGTCTCCAACTTTAATTTTTCACTTCCAGTGTTTTATTATCGAGGCCCCGAGAGGGTCGTAAATCTCGATCAGCGCGCTGCCTACTCTGCGCTATTTTAACTGCGCAGCAACCTAGTCTAGCATGGTATGAGGAACCAGCGGTTTCGTAGATAAAAATGTTCGTAGAGACCGATTTTTTCAGGGAAAAAAGCTTCGTACAGGTCTTCAAATTTAATATTGTGAATATATTATATACTTTGATGTAATATTTACAAAGTATCTACTCAGTTTATTTATACAAGACATAACATCGATCGTCGATTCATCGATACATTGGATGTACAATTTACAATGATAATTTCTTGCTTATATGAACTTATTTCACAATTTGTCACTCCATACGAAACTGTTTTTCATTACGAATCTGTAAAAATCCCATCTACGAACCCGTTTCCTCTACGAATAAACCTACACAAAGGTATGGTTGCTTCTCTTTCATCTTATCATATTTTTGTACGAAATATTGAATGAAGGGGGGGGGGGGTATTTCCTTAACTCGTATGAACAAGAAAAAAACATACCTGCTAGAGGTATCCATGTATATGATCCGCTGCATTTGTTAACATCATACTTGATCCATCAAGGTTTAACATATAGTGATGAACGGGAGTCCTATGAAATAAATTTACATTCTTTTTCTTCTTTTCATTGGTCGGATATTATTCTTCAATATCATTGGTTAACATTTTGTCTGCAGAAAGGTGCCAGGACAATTGGCGGTCACTGCCATGTACGAATACGTTATTCACTAGTCTAGACATTCGGTCTGCAGTAAGATACCAAGACAGTCGGCGGTCACTGTTATGTACAAATTCGTTGGTCACTAGGCCAGACAATCTGTCGCCTGTTGTGATGACAAGTTAGTTAGTGCCCGGAAAGTTATGTCACTGTTTACGTCATACGACTAGACATTTCACACTTTCATTGCTATAGATACACAACGTATAAAATGACAGGTGTCCGGTCGTCATAAAAGAAAATTACAGAGATAGATAAGGTGGTACTAACGAGATGTATATTTTATCAACGTATTGGGTGTGATTACAGTAATTACAAATATCAGCGATGTATTTTATTATCCTCACAATTAAACAAGTAAAAATAATCCTGTTTATTTCACTGCCTGAAATCCGAGGAGACATTACTGTTTATGATACCTGTTAAAGAAAGATGATAAATATTTGATCTATTTGAAACATTTAGACAAAGATTAAATCTTAACTCAATTTAACAACAGCAACGCACATTCATAAAAAAAATATTTATGAAAGGTTATAATCGGTGTTCTGTAAAAACGTCCCGGTAAAAAGTCCTAATCTTTCCTAGGAAAAAAGTCCTATTTGTAAAACCCAATGATTATTGATTAATAAGTTTATTTACATGTACTTTGTATATGATTCAACATACATTTATGATATCGTGATATTTGTGACATTTCTGAATCACATTAATATTTCAACAAAGCATCAACAAATTTATCATTTTTGAACCAATCGATGGTTCGCCAGGCACGTGGGTGGTGGTGCCCAACCAAGTTGAAGAACTTGGTGTTCCACCCTTCGCAAACATTGTTAGTTCTCGCATCTTCTGATAGAGTAGCCTTCTTTGATTAACTCAGCTAAACTCACATGACAATGCAGAACTGCTTTGATCCAGTCAGCTAAAATCACACATTCAAGTCGTTGAGTTCTTCAATACAATTACAAGCTCTCAATTTTAATCCTTAATTAGTTATCGTAACATCCTTCATGGCTAAATTTAATAATTTAATCCATGTATTTAAAGTCATTATACATTAACACTTCATACTTTCTTTACAATATCAATTGCAAAGATTACTTTGTCAGTTAAAACAAACATAGTTTTCAATTATTAATACTCAAGGATGCATTTTTTACAAAAACTTTGATGTCAAAATCAATATAATCGGTTTTTACGATAAAAGGACTTTTTCCTGAGGACTTTTTTTTCTGGTACTTTTTTTCCGAGGACTTTTTTACCTATAATCAACCTTTTATCCTCAATCCACGTCGGCGACATCAACGTAAGGTGAAAGAAGACGTTAAACTCCAACCCAACAACAACATTTTATCCTCAATGGACATTTTTCATCGACTTGGCATGTGATATTGAACTCTAAAATTTGTCCATTACCTCGGCATGATAAACTCACGAAGATATATGAGTGAATGTTTTAATTTTTGGTACTAAATAAGTTTGCAGATGTTACTGGGTATGCCTAGTATTGAAGTTTGATTTGACATAAGGATGATTTTATTCGGCAACTATCTATCTGACTATCTTGGAAAACAGTATTACACCAATTTATCAACAAGATTAATAGACTCTCTTGAATTAACTTTTATTTATTTTTTATCTGAGGCTGCAGCCAGAAAATTAGAACATTGCCGTAGGAAAATAGCTATTTATTCTGTTATCTTAAAAAAACTACACAATTGAACGGGTGCACTCACATGTGAGAAGAGGATTCTGCCAGTTCAAAACAAGTATATTTTGTTGAAGTTATTCAAGACCGATTATTATTCTAAAATGAGTGATCTCTTTAAAAATTATTTTTCAAAATGTTACCTATGTACGGATTGGGTTCATCGATATGATGTTATGATGTTATTATCCGCAAATTATCTTTGTTTTCTGAAGGACACGCATTTGAATAAGCCTATTGGTTGTTTGCGTATCCTATTTCATGTATGATTAACCTTACTTTCTTTTTTTCCTGTTACTTTTTTTCCGATCACCTTAACATGCATATATATGTTTAAACCAACTTATTCAATACTGTACTGTTGTGATGTTACTTAAGCATAAATGAAGATTGTATAAAACATTTTGGTTATAAAATTATACTATTAGGATTTAAAAATCTGAAGCTACACGACAATGAGTGTTAATTTTGTTTCATCTGATAAAACATAATGATTGTTCAATTCTATTCCGCTGGGTCATTTTAGATTCGAAAACATTTATCTAAGACAAAACAGCTCATTGCTCGATAGATTCAGATTAAGATTCTTTTATTACCTTTATCTTTACAGATAATTGGGGTACATAACAATAACGGTATTAAATAGGGATAGGAACAAGATAATGATTCAGCCAATCAACGACCGCATGTCATAAAGGGGAATTCGTTTGGCCGGCGCCCAGTCCGTGTCACGTGACCTCTTTCCTCGGCTATGGCATTACATAACTGCTGGTCAATCAGGTGTGAAACCTCGAAGTACTAGTTCCCCTTTAAAAGGGGGTCTCCAACTTTAATTTTTCACTTCCAGTGTTTTATTATCGAGGCCCCGAGAGGGTCGTAAATCTCGATCAGCGCGCTGCCTACTCTGCGCTATTTTAACTGCGCAGCAACCTAGTCTAGCATGGTATGAGGAACCAGCGGTTTCGTAGATAAAAATGTTCGTAGAGACCGATTTTTTCAGGGAAAAAAGCTTCGTACAGGTCTTCAAATTTAATATTGTGAATATATTATATACTTTGATGTAATATTTACAAAGTATCTACTCAGTTTATTTATACAAGACATAACATCGATCGTCGATTCATCGATACATTGGATGTACAATTTACAATGATAATTTCTTGCTTATATGAACTTATTTCACAATTTGTCACTCCATACGAAACTGTTTTTCATTACGAATCTGTAAAAATCCCATCTACGAACCCGTTTCCTCTACGAATAAACCTACACAAAGGTATGGTTGCTTCTCTTTCATCTTATCATATTTTTGTACGAAATATTGAATGAAGGGGGGGGGGTATTTCCTTAACTCGTATGAACAAGAAAAAAACATACCTGCTAGAGGTATCCATGTATATGATCCGCTGCATTTGTTAACATCATACTTGATCCATCAAGGTTTAACATATAGTGATGAACGGGAGTCCTATGAAATAAATTTACATTCTTTTTCTTCTTTTCATTGGTCGGATATTATTCTTCAATATCATTGGTTAACATTTTGTCTGCAGAAAGGTGCCAGGACAATTGGCGGTCACTGCCATGTACGAATACGTTATTCACTAGTCTAGACATTCGGTCTGCAGTAAGATACCAAGACAGTCGGCGGTCACTGTTATGTACAAATTCGTTGGTCACTAGGCCAGACAATCTGTCGCCTGTTGTGATGACAAGTTAGTTAGTGCCCGGAAAGTTATGTCACTGTTTACGTCATACGACTAGACATTTCACACTTTCATTGCTATAGATACACAACGTATAAAATGACAGGTGTCCGGTCGTCATAAAAGAAAATTACAGAGATAGATAAGGTGGTACTAACGAGATGTATATTTTATCAACGTATTGGGTGTGATTACAGTAATTACAAATATCAGCGATGTATTTTATTATCCTCACAATTAAACAAGTAAAAATAATCCTGTTTATTTCACTGCCTGAAATCCGAGGAGACATTACTGTTTATGATACCTGTTAAAGAAAGATGATAAATATTTGATCTATTTGAAACATTTAGACAAAGATTATAATATTTCAAAGCATAATGTTTATCATTCAAAACATGAACCTCGCAGTTTAAATCAGATTCATTTACAACCTCTCAGAATAATAATTCTCTATAACGATTATATTTTTGAAAAAGGAATTGGATACAATTTGCTTTTTCGTATGAAATTCAATACAACTCTTTTTGTTAATGTCAAAACCTTATTAACTATAGTCTGTGTGTTGGGCTGAATAGGAAGCAATTTGCATTGTCAATGAATTAATATAGTATGTAAATTGTTGGCCCTACCAAAACCTCAAAGTTAACCCTATGGTGAATGGTTTTATAAGAATATAATATACATTTATAAACAATCATATATAACCAATCTTTTGGTTTTCTCTTTAACAAGTAGACAAGCGGGACGTATCAAAGGTTGAGTTTGTTCGCCTGAAATTGTCCAAGTCTATCATTACGGTCCCAAATAGATAATGCTGAGTAAGTAACCAGTCAATATTTGTATGATATTCAACAATTTGTATGTGATATTCAACATATTGTATGTGATATTCAACAGTTTACATTTTGCAGGTGATATTCAACATTTTGTACTTGATATTTAACATTTTATTATGAGGGACGTACATCCACATACAGAATAAAGAAGAGTGGGGATAAAGAATCTCCCTGACATCAGCACCTTGGTATATAGACAGACGTCTTAGCAAAGATCGTTTACCAAAATTCACGTTACAATACAAATATATAATGTTTAAACCCAATTCTAGTGTGCTATCTAAAAAAGTCCAATCATCGGTGTCAATAGCATTTTCAAAATTGTTAAGAAATAAACGTTTCTGTTAACAAATTGTGTAGTTTCACCTGTCTCTCTTTCATTCTAATCCGTTTCATCTTCGTTGGAATTAACTCGCCATGGATGCAGTTTTATAGGAAAGGGAGAGCAGTGAAAAAGGCTTACATTTTTTCTTGATTCTTTAGATTTATTTACTTTTTTAATATATACGTAGCTCTAGTTTCCTACTGGACAACACTCCTACAGAATGGTTACCATCCCGCAGAACCCCAGTCTAAGTAAACCTAGCCTCAATATTATCCGTTTCACTTCTATACTGAGCCTGGAAAGGTCTAGTAGAGAGTCGCGTCAGCCCACGTATCGAATTGACCAATCAGAACTCAGCTTACCAAGCCACAATAGTCTCCCTTCGCACGTATAACGTTGGCGGGTTATAGGTTGACGCGACCCTCTACTAGACCTTTCTAGACCCAGTATAGGAGTGAAACGGATAATATTGAGGCTAGGTTTACTAAGGGAAGACGTCTCTGAACAACAGTTCCTGTACCACCAGAGCTTATTAACCAAACCTCCAGATCTCAGCCAGCTCGTGTAGAAGGCAACCAAATCAAAGTCGACCAATAGCGGAACTTTGACACGCAGCATATAGCAAGAGACCTACTTGTAGGTCAGCTCGACCCAGGACAGACAAGTGGCCTTGGTGTGATATCCCATCAGTTACATAAGCCCAGGTTCCACGTCATCGACAACCCAGCAGCGATTGGCAGCCATGCAAGCACCCAAAGATCCTGAACAACGACTTCCAGATGATTCTGGAACTCCTGCAGGGCCAGCGATGCCAACTGGTTCATAACTGAAGACCAGATCCGGCCGATGTGTCGTGCCACCTAAAAAGCTCAACCTGTGACTTTAAAAATGTGCATGTTCTTTCATGTTGAGCGTACCAGTGAAGTTTAATTAAAAGTTCCTCAAAATATGGGCCTATTATCAGTTTTGGTTAAAAGTTTATATTCCATGTGAAAATATGTTTCATCAATAGAAAAACACAAGACTCGCGTGTGGGCCAAAAGACTGTTCATTGTGGACAGTATTCACAGGGGGTACTCGACTGTACAGGTAAAGCGGAAGTTGCACCTCTGCAACGTCCAATTCCTCACTGTACAGTGAAAACAAAACAACCCCGAATCGACGTTCACGGTTAGTTCTAGTAATATTCACCTTCTGAGAGTTGAAACGTGTAAAATATGAAACTTTTAAGTATTTCTCTACATATTTCTAAAGGCATAATTACGATAATGTTTCAATTCTTGTCATACTTGCCCATTTCAAGTGACTGCCCGTTCGAAGCTAATGTAGCGATCGCGAAATTGACTGTTTAACTCATGTTTCGGACAATGTAGAGGTCATTTGATGAGTGTTGTAACTTATAGAGTAAAATAATGCGTATTCAAAGGCCCATGTGGTGTATCAATGCTTATTTCATTACATTTAAAGAGAAACAAGACAAAATATAGACTGTACGCCCTGATGGACGTTGCACCGGCATTGTACGGGGAGTTACATATAATAACAGTTATACTGTACGGGGAGTTGGTATGTTATGATACATGTCCCCAATACATTAAGGTGGATTTATTTTACTTTTATCTTCTCCTCAGTAACGGTAGTACATACAGACGCGTGCTATAGCTCATTTTAAAGCTGAGAGATTGCTTCACATAAATAGCTCATATCAAGTATCAATAATTTGTAGCGGTTTTTAAACTACAGCAGTTTCAAAAATGATCTTTTGAAATAAAGGATTTTCATGCCGGTCACGTTCAAAGGGACACTACTCGGTAAGGAAATGTCAAGAATGAAATCTGTTTGATGCATTCTGTTCTTCAATGATAGTTCAACAAGTTCACTACATGTCATTATTATATAAAAGTTAATATTAAAGGAAATATGTTGACATAAAGAGATTTTTCTATATTTTTCAGCGATTTTAACATTTTTGAGGGTTATTTTACTTTGAGAATTTTAGTTTGAAATTTTTACAGATAGAAATTTTATCGTTGGTGTTTTGTGAAGCAGATGTAATGAGTAGACAGAACAAAATATCAACAAGTCAGGATAATTTGTTTTCTGTCCATGACCGGTCCTTGAATATTGCGATTTTTGGAAAATCCTCATTTTTGGCACATTTCAAAATTCCACAGTTTCTTTATTAAGTAAGATATCTTTAAATTGATTGCATTTTAACATGCTCTATTCCAAGCACAACCTTTGTTATGTTGCACTTTATCATGAAAATGTTGATAATTAAGGAGCTAGAGGGACCAACATGAAGTAGGGGTCTAAAACTAATCAAATTTCAGTGTTTTCAACAAAGTTCCAAAGTTCATTACTCCATTACTATATAAGTAATCAAAACAAAACATACATCTTTGTATGTGGATAAAGAAGACCAACATTGTTTCTGATATACCTTATGAGTGAAATATCACTAGTTAAAGTGTTAGGTTTCATTACATTATACAGGGGTCAGTCAACTTTAAATTACAGCCTTTAATCACATGTATCTGGCAAACGGTGAAAGATAATTCAACCAAATTTGTTTCTGCTTCTAGAAATAATATTCTCTGAAGAATGATGTCATAGCTGACATTGGCCACATGGTGAATTTTTCTGAAAAGTCTTTAACACTGAATATCAAGTGAAATTTGGTAATTTTGATGATGTATTAGTTACTGTTTACCTCTTAGACAAAACGTCATGTGAAGGTCAAACACCGTGTGAAGGTCAAACAGGAATCTTGAAGACCTAAGTATTGACGCGTCAATCCTAGTTGAATTTAGACTTATTTTTCATAAGAGTTTCTCATTAAACTGACGTAGTTTCATATTAAAATAAACATCTCAGCGTAAATGGTTATATTAGATGAGTAACATAACAAGATAATATCCCTGGTGGGAGGGTATTATCTGGGGATGGCGGGCCTTATAAACGTAGGTAGGGCCCTCATGTCAGGGTATTATCTGAGCTTATGAGGCCCTCTCATACGCATGAGGGAAGAGGCACGGGGATAAAGACTGAAGAAAACAGGTATTAAAACTACCGTGAAGTATAAGTTTAACGTAGCAATATTTATCTTCCGAAAATGTATTAACATCATAGCATTTATTGTCGCATAACTTTATAAATAAAAGTAGTTTGTATCTTCAATTTTATATGAACACATTCACCAATATCCGCCCGAAACTAATATGCATGTAAGTTCTGAACAGTGATTGATTGATTGCGTTGATGTTTAGTGCCGCTTGAGCAATAGTACAGCCATTAGTGGCGTGTGGATTTAAATGCAATCCTTATTTTATAAACATATGACAGTTCTCGGTTACTCTGTAAATGCGCAACTTCCCGTACAGTCAGCATCCGAGACAGTCGCGACGTCCCTTCAGCATACAGTTTAATTTTAGTCGAAATATTTGGCCGAAACAGTCAGAAATACTTGATTGGGCATTTATATAACGATATCCACATTCTATCAACATATGAAAGGTTAATTTGAAGGACTCCGTTCATCTAAATTGCTGTGATTGGCAAATTTAGACATATTTTCGTTAGGCTTTCGAAGGACAGCTGAAAATCATCATTATACAGAGACCGAAGTTATGTTACATTATAAATGCAGTAGTTTACAAAGCAGTAAAGCTTAATTGGTCCACCAAGACAGTTTAAATCTGTTATAAACAACGTATTTACTAGAACTAACCGTGAACGTGGAGTCGGGGTTGTTTTGTTTTCACTGTACAGTGAGGAATTGGACGTTGCAGATGTGCAACTTCCGCTTTACCTGTACAGTCGAGTACCCCCTGTGGTATTCTTCTGTGATAACGTTTCACTTAAAGTAATTCATGTGTGGGCCAAGGTGACTTTGTATTGCCAATAACTTTTCCTTCTGTTATAAGTTCATCAAATTAGTGCATTGCTGCGTCGGCACACGTCAGTAACCTCCCCTTGCAATGTCCACGCGGATTACGTCACTAGTTCTTGTGTACCCGCCATTAAAATCAGAATTTCACGTCAACATCATGCAGACGATTAAAGCCAATAGCAACTAAACCACTTAGTGGTCCTTTTCAAAACAAATTCGACCATAGCATTGATGGCCGAAATATTCACATACAGTAGATATTACTTTAAAGAGACTAGCAACCTCTTTTAAACTCAATTTTTGTGTGAATTGTAACTAAATGGTGTATCTCTTCTGGTACTCTTGGTACACATTCAGTGTATGTCAGGCACACCATGATGTCAAACTGATGCTCATTGCATTGCCTGGGTTGAAATGGACTTTTCAGAGCCAAATTACAACTCCACAAAAACTGTTTGATTGGGCAATTACCATTCCTGCTCCAAAAAGCAAGTTCGAATTTGAAAACCAAGACCTATGCTTCTTATCATACTGGAAATAATATGTGTGTCAAAAAGCATTTATTCAACAACAGAAAAAACTCGGAAACACAATGATAACACCATGATCTTGCTGGCGTGATTCATCATGAGCACATTATTTGATACGTCATGTATGTAGATGATGAGAAACAAGACATGATCATTGATGTTCTGATAAACGTTCAAGATGCCAAGACGAAAGGCAAAGGTGACACTGAATTGTGATCATGTCATCTCCAAAGGTAATGTTGACATCAGACTGAGATACTTCAAACCTTCTCTCGAGAGCCAAAGCTTAATTTGCCAACAATTTAAGAGTTTTCTCTTCAGTATCAAATAACTTTTTTATGGACTATCCTTAGGCATGTAGATCCCTAAAACATTTTGAATTAAGTGAATTGTCATTCATTCACGTTTCAACAACCTCCAGAATATCTTAAATATTGATATGTCAATCAATGTGAAGCGTGGGTAAAATCATCTGACTGTTGCTTTACTAAATCACTTGCAGTAGGAGAATTGGAAATTTTACCCCGCCAAATTATAATGCAAAAATGTAGTCTCTAGCAGGTGCCCTTTTTCTACAGGCAGCTTAAAACTGGGGGCATTTTTTACATTTAGGTAGGTGGGTAGATAAAGAGCAGCGCAGCTATTGTAACATGGGAACGAATATATTGTCACGAATTCCTAATTTCCATCTCTTGATACCCCAAGGAGACCACCTTCCTTCTTCGCTAATAAGAGAAAAAAAAGTAAAAGGCAAAAACTTAATTTTGCAAAAGTAATGATATTAAGCATTTCTTTCAAGCCATTATGTCATATAAATAAAATTTCTTACAAATGAATATTATATTTATGGACCACACATTTCAAAATCTATTTAAAATAGAAATAGCAAACCTTTACGTCAAGAGCTGTCAATGTATGATACATAGAAACATACCAAGGTTTTTTTCTCAAAATAACGTCACATTGTACGCCCATGTTTTCATTTCAAATTGCTTTGTAACCGTTGTCGACAGCTATCAATTTGAAATGCTACACGGGCGCACGTGGAAATTGACCAATGACAGGCGTTTTCTATTTCCGACTCATTCACGGCAGCGTGTTTGAATTACGGTCATTGCCGATATTTTCCCACAGGCGGTCGGGCATTTTTATAAAGATAGGGGTGGTGTAAATGCGATGGTCAGTAGTCAAAAGCTGGACGGAATTCGAAAAATTGGGCGAGCTAGATATTCAGCAAGTGAAAAGACTGATCTACGATTCCAATGCATTATTTTGGTATTAAATTTAATATTAATTGCACCGCACTTTTAAATAGTCGCTGTTTCCTGTTTTCGATCAGGTTATATATAAAGACTGGAGTGTCCCCTCTTGTGTTTTCTATATAATAGATAAAAAATTACGCTAAAATCTTTATTTCTTGATCGATTTCGTTCAAATTTGAAATGTAGGTATGTCTCGCCATTTAAAAAACGAGATATGAGTGCAAAAGTCCAGGTTTTGAAATTAAAAAAAAAATTGTATTGTCAACTCCGAGATTCGAACCCCTGTGTTTTTTTATGTTTCCGGTTTTATGTTTCTGACTTGCATTTACTGGTGTAAGTGACGTTAAAATGTTTTATCTTTAGTTTGTTGCTGTGTAATCAGCAAATTGCTGATCTCAATCGATATCACATCGACCAGTAGCACAGGCCCCCGGGTCATTGAGCAATAATCCCTTTAAAAAAAAAAAAAAAAAAAATTGAGATGGGGGTCATCTCAATTTTTTTTTTTTTTTTTTTTTTTTTTTTTTAAAGGGTTGATTGCTCAATGACCCGGGGGTCTGTGATCAGTAGGCCTGCGGTGTGTTTTTGAGAACACGGAAGAAAAACATTTTGCTTTAGACCGACATACCTTGTCCATTTTAGAGACGGATTCTTACAGACACACTGTTACCTCGAATTTATCATTAATATTGTTTATGGTTTATTTATAAAAGTGTTAAATTGTAATCCTTGATTTTTCATTTTCATATTCCAAGTTTATTTTGACCCCACCACACTTAAACTGCTCTTGACTTTGCCAAATTATACGTTAATTTTCTGAATAGTATTTTATTTTAAAGGTATTTCTCTTACAGAACATGTTCCTAATTCAATGCCGATCATGTGGTCCCTGTCTCGGTATATATAATATGATACTAACGTTGGTTGATATCCGGGGCTGTACCCCAAAACACTATTTTATTTTATTTTCAAGGAGCACTAGGCATAGAAAACTAAAACCCCGTATATATTCATCCTCTTTAGTTTAAACATATTTTATTCATCAGAAAAGGGTTGGGTACAAGTTATACAACTTAGAAAACCCTCTCCCTAATATGTACATTAAATATTATTTGCATTCGTTTAACAATATGGACAGAAAGGAACAGATAAAATTCAAAACTGATACAATAATTAAAGGAACCTTTTTGTTTGACTTATGTATAGGTTTGAACAATTTTGAATATACTCTGATTTATATGGATATTCAGATCAGCATTGCCACACAAGAGTAAGTCACAAGTAATGTTCAAGTTGGTAACACTGCGTAAGTTTGCCATCATGACAGTTCTTATTATATAATTTACAATTAAACAAGTAATGGTAAGAATTCTCACAATTATTTCCACATGAACAGCTTGACCTGTCCAAAATACCGACACGAAATAGATCATAATTTAGGGGACTACACATATAACGTAGTTTTGTTTTCATCCTCTTTAGCCAACGAGGATGTGGTGACCCCCTGACCGCTTGTTTTACCAGTTAGATAGCCTGATGGGCTACAATTGTCTCTGATCATTAAACTTGAATTTTATTACCTTTCCCTATCAAAATATAATATGAAATTGTTGATTTCTAATTCATTGATGTGTAAGTTCAATTAAATTTTTCTACAATATAAAGACTACGTAGATTGTTCTGAAAGCATAATATCAATGCTAGTTGATACTTAATGCGAAAACTATCGATTTTGTAAATTAAATTTCGAAATGAAAACATCAACTTGCTTTAAAAATACGATATCAATATAATCTTTGTGCATGACTTGCCAATCTTTAAACATCTGTTCACATTGTTTATGGCAGCATATAAAAATTTCTTATCTTAATTACACATACATTTTCCTATTAAAAGTTTTTAGTCTTTTTGCATAATATACTGAAACACTCCAAAAAAGTTAAGCACCCCCCAAATAAAAGTTGAATTTTCAGTTTATGCTGAAACCAAAATTTAACCATCATTATGGCTAATCAAGGATAGTTCTATTGGTGATAAAATAAGGTTTTACTTTTTGAAAAAAACGTGTCTCATGAACGCAATCACATGCACGTGAATCCCGCCACCCATATGTTGCACAAACCAAAGTTACAAACAATCACAAGTATTGGGTATTTAAGGATCGGTTTCGACTTCATTACCACTTGTTTCACTTCTCATTGACAATGGCACGAAGGAGAATATCAAATGCATTGAGATGGCAGATCATTGGGCTTCATCGGGCAGGACTTTCTTACAAGGAAATTGCCAGAAGAACTCACTTCCACTACACCGTTATAAGCCGTCTGGTCAGGAAGCATGCACAAACAAATGATGTGAGGGACCTTCCTAGGAGGATAAAACTCTGTTCTGACATGTTAGACGCCTGCCGTTTGCTTCAAGCACCCATCTAAAACGGTTATCGTTACCTCATCGCCGCTTGAGCAAACAAACTCAGAAATCACATTAAAGCTGTCGGATTAAAGTGACACAGAGTATCTTTCTTAAAATTTTATTTGGTTTTGATAAGCAACAAAATATTTAATATGCTGATTGAAGTTCATATCTCATCACTGGACTTGCAAATATATCCATTTCTGCATAATATCTAATAAAATGGTTGATTTTTATGGAAAAATCAAGAAAACATCTCAAATACGTTTAATATTCAAAATTATGCATCCAATTAATCTACCTATTTGTTGCAATACCTAATAAGCACGATCGAATCGAATATATCATCCTGTCAGCTTATGAAAAGGTTTTGAAATTACGTTTGACGAATTTTTGCGCGCCACTCGAGCCACATTGTCCGGTTTTCGATCAAAATCCCGACTTTGAATGGCCGTATTTTCGCTCAGTGTACTGATTGACCTTTAACTTGTGTTTTTCAGTAACAGTTAGTGGTTCCCGATGTAATAACATCGATTTCAAAATTTGACATATGTGATCCTATCAACATACAGTTGAACCAGAAAGAAAGTACCCCCTTTCTAGAAATTTCTAGAAATTTTCTAGAACGTATCTAGAAAATTTCTAGAACGTATCTAGAAATTTTCTAGTGCGTATCTAGAAATTTTCTAGAACGTATCTAGAAATTTTCTAGTGCGTATCTAGAAATTTCTAGAAATTTCTAGAAATTTCGAGTTTTTATTTTTTGCAAGATATTCAAAATCTAATCAAATGCCTCAAAGCTGTTTAGCAAATCTTATATTATGTGAAAATATGAAGTCTGTGAGTTTACTAGAAACGGAGATATTCCATGTTAAAGTTTTTCTCCTCTACAACCTGCCCTCATTATAACGCCCCTGCTAATCAGCTGTCATGCATGGCTAACGCGCTACATAACGGGAGCTTACAGGCTTTGTCGCTGATTAAATCACCATTCATTGTTTACTAAGATAGCTGTCGCACAACACAAATTTGTTTTGTAATATAAACAATGCAGATATATAACAGACAGACAGATTATTTATTAACGTCTTACCTCAAATGATATAAACTATTTTTAACATTTATTTATTTATATTTAATTTTTTTCTCACGACGTGCGACTCGAGTAATCTGTCACTTAGTTACCTCCACAATAGTAAAGTTATAAACATAACCTTAAACGATCGGAACGTTGCATTTAATCTGTAGGCAGAGAGATATTTTATTTTCAGTGTCACATCATGATTACAGAAACGAACAGCGTCGTATGGAAAATAATAAGTAATGAGTCAAGATTATGGAAAACAAATTCATACAGAAATACAGTACAGAAATACAATGCAGTAAATAATTTGTACATTGCATAAAATAAATTCTTCCTTTCACTAAACTTATCAAAACAAGAGAATTAGTGAGCAAGCTCACTTTTTATACCCCCGCTTCCCTAAGAGATTATAGAAACTAAGATACTACCCTTAGTAAGGATTCCTACAAATATGCAAAACTGTTTTAATTTGTTTAA
Organism: Steromphala cineraria; assembly: GCA_916613615.1. Taxonomy (NCBI): domain Eukaryota; kingdom Metazoa; phylum Mollusca; class Gastropoda; order Trochida; family Trochidae; genus Steromphala; species Steromphala cineraria. The sequence continues at coordinate 25,245,443 of OU744736.1, read as the reverse complement.
AAGTCAATGAAAATGCAGATATAGACTTCCTGATTGCATGTAAACATATAAGCTCTTATGAAACTAACAATGTCTTTTTCAGACATTTATGATTCTTATATAGTCATTATTGTATTAATAAAATCTTCAATGTCCTTTCAATGTGACTGTATCATAAGAAAGAAGTTAACCATAAAAAAAATACTGAGAGTACATCAACTGGCTCATCTGTACAAATAATATCAGAGTTAAAGGAACACACGGCCGGACGCCCTTTCCGAATAAAACACTGGAAAGCGAAAATCAATTAGGTCACAGCCACGCGGGAATCTCATTTAGCGTTATCTCTAGTCGACGATGTTTGCTTTGCGCAACTCGCCACTACTTTCCGTACAAGCGCGATACTCAACCCGATGTGTAAACTAGGCCTATTTCAAATTTATAAATCACGAACTTAATTCATTACATAACATAAAATATTTTCTTTTATATTATATAATTTTCAAATTTATATACCCCTTCTCCCTCTCTGTTCCAAATTATTTTTAATTTTCACCACTTTTGAACTTGTCAATTATAATTGGGTGTCTATGACCTATTCTAAATTTAATGTCCTTATTCATTGACAATAATAAAGGCAATAATACGCCCCGAGTCGGCGAAATCACCCCACGATAGACTTCAACCAACAACAACAACGTTTTTAATATACTTCGCATAAAGTTTTGCTTTACTTGAAACCTTGCAACAAACAGTACTGTATTACTTAGAGTAAACATATTTTATTCAACAAAGTGAATATGGATCGGTAAACAAGCCGCAATGGCTTATATAAATACCTCTCCATTTCATTTGTACATAACAAACATCAATAGAAAAACAATAAGATACATGAAGGAGAGCAAGCAACCTGTGTAAGAAGAAGTGAATTATTTATCAAACCTATGGGATTTCATTATGAAAGTTTGAACAGATATAAGTATCCAAGCATTGACAATTTTCATTATAAACCTCATTTAGAATGGAGCTGAGATTGTAAGACTGAGTATAAAAATACATTTCATTTCTTATGTTTGAATAGTTGGGACATATAAAGAAGAAATGTAATGCGATTTCATAGTGGTGACCACAGGAGCAGGGTGGACTGGGTAATATATGCCGTTCAAACATGTGTGCATTCAAATCGCTACACCCGAGTCAGAGACGCGAATGAACTATTTGGCAGAAACCAAAATATGAGATTAAAGCTATTTACATACTGTTGCTTTGTAGTTTGCAAGAGGTTTTTGAAGATGCCCTAAGTGGGAGCACTATAAATATCATCAGGAAAATTATTCCTATATTACTTATGTACGTGATGAACAAAACAACACATTGGAATATACCGGCAGCATATTTTAGAAAATGAAAATAACGAACCTGCTTACTTTTTCCATGTCAACTGAATCTGTTTTCATTCTGTATTTCAGTTTAGGGATTTGTTCCCGACGATAAAATTTGCATTCACTTACTGATTGGTCAGATATATTGTTCTACAGTTTCATTTGGTTTTGTAAGTCAGACATTCTGTCGGCGAAGGAAATAACATTTAATTGGCGGAAATTGTTTGTACACATCCACTGTCCACTAAACAAGACACGATGGTGTCATCAATCAGTGAACCGACAGGTTATATGACCTGTTACAACACACTGAGAGTCCCAAGACGGTCTAATAAACTGACACCTACCGACACCTGTTATCTGTGACACCCGGCTATATAATACACAACTTCAAATGCTAGATACCCGGTCGTATTCAAAATGTATTACCCCGGTAAGTTATATTGCAGGATGTTCAATTTATCACACAATGTGACAAACTGAAAGCGATGTTATGTAACCATGAAAAATGACAAGCAGGCCTACGAAATAAATAGATGAGAAATTGCTTTGTTTTTTTATCCCCGCCCCCTCTTACCTTCCCTACCTATTGCTAGTCTCGGCAGTTATCATGAGCAGCAATTCTTTTGAGGTGATTGAATTAAACCTAGTTTTATTTCGAACAATGAAACAAAGATTACCAAACAGGTTTATTTGAACGCCGCTCTTATATACGATACATAAAACTGGATACAAGAAAGTGTGAAATAAAATAAATTAATAAGAAAAACATGTGTAAATGTTATCATGTAGGTACGTAATATTTACAAATGTTGCCCAGTAATGGAGTTGGCTGCAGCCTAGCTTTAGCTAGATGAAACAAATTCAAGGTTTCGCGAATCATTTGAAGCAAAAAAATAAATGTTGCTTGCATGGAAAACTCTAGCGTCCTATCCTAGTATTCACCTTCGAATAAAGTGAAATGCATGACAATTGAAAAAATGTTTAATAATTGATTATCTTCATATTGTGCGATTACCATGAAGGATATGAAAGAAACACTACTTTCCAAAAGCCACGAAAACATACCAGACAAAAATTATTCTTTTTTCAAACACAAACTTTTCAAAAACATTTGAATCACAACAAGAGCAAGAATGTAACAGCCAATCAGCGATCGCGTGTCAATAAGGGGATCCCCTGTTAAAATATCGCTCGCGTTGCTCAGCCGGCGCCCAGTCTGAATCACGTGATCTTGTTACCCGTAAAATCCATTACGTAACGCCCCCATCAGCGATGGTCAATTATCGGGGAAGACATCCGGCCGTGACCATCTTTAAGAAGGGAACAAAAATGACTTCCTCAAAGAGTCACTTTTACAAGAAAGAAATCGAAATCTAAAAAAATAATGAGAGTGGTCTGACTGAAATATACAAAAGGCATATCTAGGGACCATAGCCATTACATATATACAGTTTTATCACATTGGAAGAAATAGTATCAGAGTTAAGAGGGGAACAAAAATGACTTCCTCAAAGAGTCACTTCTACAATTAAGAAGTTGAAAATCTAAAATAATGATCATGGCATCTGACCAAAATTAACAAAAGGCACATCTTAGGACTGTAGGGATTACATATATAAAGTTTCGCGACATCTGAACATATAGTATTCGAGTAAAGAGCGGAACAAAAGGATTTCCTCGAACAGTCACTTCTACAATAAAGAAGTCAAAAATCTAAAAAAACAATGAGACCAACTGACCAAAATATACAAAAGGCACATCTAGGGACCATAGTGATTACAAATATGAAGATTTGTGACATTTGAACAAATAATATCCGAGTTATGAGCTGAAAAAAGGACTTCCTCAAAGAGTCACTTCTACAACAAAGAAGTCTAAAATCTAAAAAAATAATGAGAGAATCTGACCGAAATTAACAAAAGGCACATCTAAGGACTGTAGGGATTACATATATAAAGTTTTGCGACATTTGAACAAATAGTATTCGAGTAAAGAGCGGAACAAAAAGTGTGACGGACGGACGAACAGACGGACGGACGGACGCGCTGACCGCTATATACCCCCGACTACTTCGTAGCGGGGGTATAATAATACACACTTTATGACATCTTTTCAACCTCTGATAGAGACTAAACATCATTTTTACGACAGACATAGTTGTTTCATCATTGAAATGCAAGAATCGTGTAAACAGAATGACTCAGATACGTACGATATTGAAAAGTCAAGCTTAGCATACAACCATTATCAGCTGCCGCTAAGTTTTATCTAGAGTAAAAATTAACTTTATCTTACAAATTATACTACCTTCATTTATATAATCATATTGCTTTTAACTTTTCATTCAGTTAATCTAGACTTTATTTCCCATATTGCTCTGAACTAGGTCATAAAAATTGAACGTCCCCATTTTAACTCAGTACGTCTAAACATTCACACAATTGATAACGGGTTAGCCATTAAGAATAATAGATATTTTATTGCACCGACGGAAAGCTTTAATGAGTGTAAAATGGCCACTTGTAGCTAGTTGCAATAATAAAATAATAAAAGTACCGAGGGTACAGAAGCTCACCTTAAAATGAATGATGTGGTAATATAGTTTAATTGTGTAACCATATTTTATATGATAATTGATTATGGCTGCCATCATGATTTTTGTATCTTTTAAAATGCTAGTCTTCTGTTGGAAAAAATTAGAGCACGAACAAACATTAATACAAGAATGTTAATAAATCATGATTTGTTAACAAGCATTAGGTTTTTGTATAACTTTTTTGTATATCTATGGCTGAATTGGTGACCATCTTGTATTTTTTAATCTTCAAAATGTTACTTATATGTGGGCATCCATATTAATTTCATTATCTTGATTGGTTTAGGAGTATTCATTTAAATGTCAATCAATAATAACAGGTTTTGTGACTCTTGAAGTCAAGAAATAGTCCCGAAAATCTCAAGAAATTCTTTCTTAAAAGTACTTGTACAGTACTCGGAGCAAAGTTTTCAAACACAATCACAAAAGTCAACAAACTGGTTAATCCAATGTTAGATTAGTCACACTCTCAACTTCCAAAGAACTAAAAAAAGATGCACATAAACATTTGGAATATATCCCTCTGACACAAATCACAAATTCAGCTAGTGATAAGTCCAATTGCCAAAGTAAACTGTCCAGGTCAATGTCTCATGTGAATCTAACTGAAGATTTCTGAATATCTTAAATCGTGACATATGTTAGTGCAATCTGATTGGTCAGAATAGGCTAGCCACATGGGGGTTTATGCTAATTACTAGATATGATGACCTGTGATGACCTCTTGCACCTGCATGTAGCTTATGTAACTTATCCTCTTATGTAAGTTACTGTTATTCCACAATGTGAGTGTCTTCCCCTTAATTCAGTATGCAATACAGATATTAAGAGGGGAGTTGCAGGAGAGGGGCTGGAGGATAGGAGGGGAAAGGAGGGATAGAAGAGAGGTTTGCAATGGAAGGACATGAGAGGAAAGTGGAGGAGGGGAAGGGGGGATAGAAGGGGTGGGGGGTAGAAGAGAGGTTTGCAATGGAAGGACAGGAGAGGAAAGGGGAGGAGAAGAAGGGAGGATAGAAGGGGTGGGGGTAGAAGAGAGGTTTGCTATAGAAATAATCTGGAGGTCAACTCAGTAATATGTTTATTGAAGTATTTTAATAATAATTGCATGGAAACAACAGTTAGTGTTGAGAGTGAACAAATTTAATCATTTTAAATGCTTTTGAAAAGGATTTGTTTGAATTGCATGATCATTATAATTATCTAGATAATCATCATTCACCTCGTAATCAGATCCCTCACTGGCTATGTTATTTGGCCTTTTATGAAGTGTCAGGAATTATGTAACCCACTGATATCATTATATGTTTTATTTAAAAGGATTTATTAAAACACTCATGGTTCACGCTGTTCGCAGATAAAGATGATTCATAAAAATTTTTGTAACTGTATTTATAGTGCTGATAAATATTACAACAAGTGCATCAATACAAATATAAACACATTCATTTGATTGACCAGGAAATGTATTCTTTTCAATGAATTTTATGAAATCTAATCGAAAATTCAATATAAATGACATATTGACCATCTTGGATTCTTGATAATAAAATGAATGCGTCTTTGTCAGGAATCACTATATAAAAAAATACTCACTTTTCAGAATGATATCTTAATTGATTTAGTAGGAGAAGTACTTGGCCTGAAATCTAATTGAAAAATAATGACTTCTATGTTGACATGTTGTTCCCAGAGCCCCTTCAGCATGATACAATTATCATTTAGTTTTACAGGTTTTCATAAAACATATGGTATTGGAACTGGAACCTGATACAAATTACCTCTTTCTACAATAACTTATGTAGATTACTGTACATAAAAGCAGATTCTTGACTTATTAATATTAACTCATCTTGCAGATTGTTGTACACAAAAGCTGATTCTTGACTTGTTTAAATTGTTATTTGTAAAAAGTATTATTATTAATAGAATACAAGTATACTTTTCATAAAGTCAATTTATATACTTTCCATAAAGTCCATTGCTTAGACACGATAATTGCCATACATCATTATGTTGTATTTATCAATTAAGTAAAGATAACTAAGCAACATACAAGCAGGCAGGGCTGCTAGCCCCAGATCCTTAAGGAGAGTGTAGCAATTTGTGGATTTGGCTTTGTGTATTTGGAGAAGAATAGTGTGCTGAGCATGTAAACCTGAACTCTGGCTAAGCCCTTATGTGTGGTATTTATAAACTTGACGGGAGAGAACATGCATTGTTGTGAAAAATATATATAATTTCACAAAACATAGTTAATAGCTTATGTCCTAAATTGATTTTGTGTCAAGAAGAACTTCTGTTAGATATAGAAATGGTACAAATATGAGTAAACACAGGAAATGGAACCTGATACAAAATAACTCTTTCCACATCAACTTATCATGAAGATTGCTAAACACAAAACTTATTGATGACAACTTTTGTGTAAGTTGTTATTCTTAGAAAGAACCTATCACTGTCATGAGATTACAAGTCTAATTTCCATAACTCTTATTGCATACACATGGCCATATAGCATATTGCTCTGCAATATCAATTGGGTCAGGTTGATTATGCAACAGACTAGCAGCTGACACTGTGATGCTAGCAGCCTGTATCAGGATGTGTATAAGAATAGCATTGTGGACTCTACAGGCATATCTGAACTCTGGTTGACCCCTTATGTTTGGTATTTAAAGGAATATAAGGGAGATACCATTGTTTAAAATTTAACATGATGTTTAATGTGATTGGGTTTTTGCAGCTAGTTGCCATGAAGATTTTAAGCAAATTAATTAATTATGTTTGTCTTATATCTTAATTTTTTTTTAAAAACACTTAAAAATATAGAACAACTTGCATGACAATCTTAAATATTCCATATTCAATATAATATTATGATTAGTAAGTTCAAATTAGAGAATTTATTTGATGCAAGTGATCACTTGATGAAAGCTTAAAATTTAATAATAATGATGTGTCATTGCAGCTGAAAAGTCAATATGGCTGCTTTTGCGGCCATCTTGGATTCTCAAAACTGAAACGTCTACCTTTCTGTGCAGAATCACTATAACATACTACAATTTAGAAAGTATATCTAGATTGGTTTAGGAGAAGTAGTCTTTTTCATGAAATCTAATTGAAAATTCAATATGGCTCCCATGGCAGCCATCTTGGATTCTCAAAACTGAAACATCTACCTTTCTGTGAGGAATCACCTTGGGTATAACATACTACAATTTCAGAATGGTATCTGGATTTGTATAGGAGGAGTAGTCTTTTTCATGAAATCTAATTGAAAATTCAATATGGCTGCCATGACGGCCATCTTGGATTCTCAAAAACCGAAACGTCTACCTTTCTGTGAGGAATCATCATGGGTATAACATACTACAATTTCAGAATGGTATCTGGATTGGTAAAGGAGGAGTAGTCTTTTTCATGAAATCTAATTGAAAATTCAATATGGCTGCCATGGCAGCCATCTTGGATTCTCAAAACTGAAACATCTACCTTTCTGTGAGGAATCACCATGGGTATAACATACTACAATTTCAGAATGATATCTGGATTCGTTTAGGAGGAGTAGTCTTTTTCCTGAAAGTTTACGGACGGACGGACGGACGGACGGACGGACAGACAGACGGACGACGGACGAAGCGCCATGACATAAGCTCACATTTACTTTGTAAAGGTGAGCTAAAAATGATGATACTGTATTGTCCGACAAAGGAATTTGATTAACAACAGTGAGACGCATCATGTTAAAGACAATGAAGGCAAATGGAGAAATGAAATAACTTTAAAACACAGCATCAACGGAACTACCGAGGGTATCTCTTGTGCGAAACAAAATTCAAGATAACATTCCAGTTTGTACATATGTCATATAAGTGTACATGATATGTATACAGCCTCGTTGAGACAGGAAACATTTTGTTTGATTTATAATTGTCAACTTGATACATAGGAGCGCAGAATTGGACAAAATCATAAACAATGACCGGCACCATCAGTGTGAAAAGCCTGGCAACGGCAATAAAACATGATTGCAAGGCATTTTAAGTAGTAATTTGATTTATAACTTCTCGCGAGTCTACTTCGACAGAGCGATGTCTCAGGAGGACTTGATAACCCGATCTAACCTGCAAACGCTCATTCGTGAGATGGGAAAGGACAACAAACTACGATTCAGTGGTCAACGCCTCGTCAACATCACAACAAAGGGATAGGACAAACTGCGGCTGGGTGTATGGAACTGTTGTGGTTGGTCGACTCGTGAAAATGACAACAAAGCTTTCAGAGAATCTGTTTTAAATAAACTAGACTGTGATATCTTAGGGCTATGTGAAACTTTTTTAAAACCAGGTGAAAAGTTAACAGTGAATGGTTTCACCTGGATGGGTAATAACAGACAATATGTCAACACCAGAGCTAAACGTGGTTCAGGTGGTGTCGGTGCTCTTTTTAATAATAATTTGTTTGAACTTTATAATATTGACATTTTAGACTCTAGTGATGAAGACATTATTTGGTTTAAGCTAACTTCTCGCATTGATCCAGATTTTAAACTTGTGTTATGCATATGTTACTTACCACCGGCTTGTTCAAGCAGAGCTCATGATGGAGAGAAGTTCTTTGAACAACTACTGGAAAAACTATACTTATACCAGAATGAAGGTATGGTGTGTATATGTGGGGACTTTAACGCCCGTGTCGGCTCGGAACAGGACTATATTGCAGGAGCAGACCAAATCTGTGATCGGGATGTCATTTATTTTACTGTGAACTCTTATGGAGAACAATTTTTAAACTTTTTGACAGATTGTAATTTATGTACAGACGGTTGCAGATATCTTTACCGGTACCTAACGCGATCAAACTGCAATCTGATTGCAGTTGACCGCGATCAGAATGCAGTCGGACCGCGGTTGACCGCGATCGGATTGCATTCTGATCGCGTTTGACCGTGGTCAATTCAGAATCATTGAAAGAAGGAAAATTTGATCTATAAAGCCCATCAGTTGATATAAAGAGGACAGTCAATTTGTACAGATATGTTTGTCGCCAGTTATAATTTGAAAACGCATAAACAATGTTATGGTTGATTTACATATGTATGGAAAAGGCACATGTTTTATGACCAAATAAAACATGTTAATTGTTAACACTATACACATGTACAGTAGTTATATGCAACATCGGTATCACCGTTTCACTTGTTACGGCCAGAAGTGATTATCAGTAATCAATACAAATAATTTTCTTTTACTCAATTCGAATTGAATAAGACTAGGTTGTGTGTTGTGAGGCGTGATTTTAATAAACATTATAGTATTTAAAAAATTGCGTAAAGTTTGACAAATCGTATTCTGGAATTAACATATAAAGGATATTTTAAATGGACAGTAGTACGTTTTTTGGAGGAATATAAGCTGATGTCAGGAAAATGAAAATAAATGGTTCCAATTGAAAGACAAATATTTTAACTGAATGAAGCAGTAATGAATTAAATATATTTTGTAAAGTTCAGCCATTGGATTCTTGTTTTCTTACACAAAATGAGTTAAAGTTGTTCATACAAAAATGACCGCCAATGGTCTTTATGTGAAACTTTATAATTTATTTTCTTACAATGGATGATTGTGTAATAAGATTTTTGACATTATCAACATAATACATTAATCATTAACATTCAATTATCAGTGACAAATTTATATTGTTTTTCTTCAAGAAAGAACGTGCTACTGCCACTTTATTATAAAGAATAATTCGTCTACAATTTCATCTGTACACATTGGTTATTTGAAATGAGCAATATTTATTTCATTATATTTTCAGTTTCTACCGATAATAAGAACTGTTGAGTAGACAAAGTGTAGGTTTTTCTATACATATTTCATGTAATGATATGTAATAGATTTGCGTGAATAATATTACAGTGAACATTAAACAAAAGTATTATTACGCAATGAGCAAGATATTTAACTGGGTGATATGGTAATAATCATTTGGTTTCTCAGAGACCCCATATTTAACTGTTTATAAGAAAGCCTATTGTTTTAACAATGATGAATAATCTATTCTATCTATAATCATACTTACATGAAATTAATGACAATAACAGTATATGTTTAACCTGAAACGTGGGAATCTGAACAGGTTAAATTTTCAACTTCTTTTACACAAACTCATAACAATTACGTAAAATATCATAGTCACACACGAAAAGCTTACACCAATATTTAGTCATACTATACTGGTTTTCAGATAACAATCAACAATGAACTAATTTTTCAATTACATTCAGTTCACGTGTATACACCTTTGAGTTGGTATCCAATTCCCTCAAGTTATAACAAATATTTCGGTCGATTACATGTAGGTGCTGATCCTGGTACTAATCATTACAATATTACAATCGATACTTGGTTTGAACCACTGCCAAAACGTATCTTCGACAAAAAATTAATTTAGAGCTGCAGCCCTCTTCCTCATTTGGCATACCCAACAACATGACACTTTTCATAATGTATTCACTGATTTGATGTTTTAAACACATTATATTGTTCTTTTCATTTTTGATTTCATTGATTTGGTTTAAACATATTCATTTCATTAAAGATAAATGAATCGTTTTGGCCAACAAGTTATGCTAAGGCGGTTCCAAGATATTTTGCAAAAATAATAATGGGTGACGTTCACTAACAGAACAACAGAAAGTTTCATACGCTACATAAAATATATGGCAGACAATTATACAATATATTCATTGAGTTTGATATTTGTTTTTCATCAAGATTTGAGAAATATGAATTGAAGCGGTGTTGAAATAAATACTAAACTGTAGGAATGAGATACGCTAGCAATCCTTCTTGTCTCACACTCATGACACTATCATAACACATAACACATATACATAATACAATATGTGCACTGGAATATTTGTGTGTGTCGATCATTTTTATTGTCAAAATGGTGCCTCATTCAAAGGTGTCTAAACGGTTTGATGAATAAGTGACCAAGTAGTTATACCATATTCGAAATTAACCTGCTTGTTGGATGTTTATAACACACTGTGTTTCGTCATATCAGTCAGATCCCTTGAACTTGAACATTCGAGCGGCCATTTTAATGTGTGAACATTATGGAATACAATGTGGCCGCTCGAAGGGAAATCGGCTCATATGACGTAACCGAACATTGTGCATTCGTTTTAGAATGGAATAGAATCGGTAATAAAGAAATTATTACCCTCGGAAGTGTGTCATATGACTTTTACGAAACTCGTGCAAATTTGTGTATTACCCTCGCTCTCGCTCGGGTAATACAAAATTTCACACTCGTTTCGTAAAAGTCATATGACACACTTCCTCGGGTAATAATCTCTATTTATTTAGCCATTGTTAACACGTATTTATCTTTTTGTAAGATCCCTTTATTTCAGTAAGAAAATCGTGCTTTGAATTGCCATGTGAGCATATTAATTACCGTAAATGAACTTTACGGCCCGTAAGTTCGAAGCTAGATTTAAGGTGGTTTAAGCTAGTCCGGGTTTAATTTTAGAGTTAAACCACGATCGGTAAGTCCAAAGCTGGTTTGCTCTGAACCTGGTCTAAAATAACCTAAACCACCTTGATTTCAGAGCAAAATTTAAACTAGCTAGGGGGCTAGTTTAGTATGACTTTTCCCCCTTTTTGATGATGTGTGAAAAAATTTATTTTGAATAGAATACGGATTATGCAAATTTATGTCTACATGAAAATATCTGCGTCATTCCACAACGTCTTCCCCTTAAATTCAAATATTTTGGAATTCTATCTGTGTTTCAAGAGCCATCAAAAGATCAGAATATTTATCTGTATATAACCCATGAAAAGACTGACAAAAAAACAGTTGTAAACAAGCAATAAGGTGAGCGTTGCTCACTAATACCCCCGACCATGCATCCCAGACCAACTACATTACTGCTTACTTCCCAAAAGTTAGACATCCCATTATCCAAACCATTAATAGACATCTTACACAGAATTTGACACCCACTAACAAAGAATTGAAAAATATTTTATGAATTCTGCAATTGGTCAGAAATATTCTGATCTTGGAAAATGACTGAGTACAAAATATAGAAATAGGTTAAAAAAATTAAAAAGTCACAAAATCGCTCGCTATATGGCACTGCACCCTACACGGTAGGGAAGAAGACATGTGCTAATTTTGAAAACAACCGGATGAATAGTTTTCAGCAATTGGTCAGAAAAATTCTGATTTAAAATGACCAAGTACATAAAAATAAAAATTCTAAAAAAAATAAAAAAAATAAACAGAATCACTTGTATATTGGCACTGCCCCCCTACTATGTTAGAAGATAAGATTCGAAATGAATTGGATGAATAGTTTTTCTGCAATTGGTCAGACAAATTCTGATATTGGAAAAAGTCTAAGTACAGAACACAGAAATTTGTAAAAAAAATATCTAAATTAAACGAATTTGTTTGTAATGTGGCACTACACCCCTATAAGTCGAGTAGAAGACTTGTGGAAAACAAACAATTCCCTCGGACGGGCGGGAGGCCGGACGGAATCGTTGGTATGACTATATACCCTCGACCGTCGGGGGTATTATAACTATGCCAAAGATGAAAATTGGAATCAATCTTTCAACAAGTCTTAAATTGCTTTCATTTTTGTATTGAAAATTCTAATAAGTTATTGGAATGTATGAAAAGAATTATCCACAAGCCGTTTGGCTTCCACTGAACTATCATGGTCATCGCTTTTGTATAGAATAGCCAAAACAAAGATTCCAAGAAGTTGAAAATCCCAAACGGTACATCCCGGGTGATTTTGCTCCAACTTCGTTCATATATCTTCGATATATGCGATTGTTGCCGATGGAATGTGTGACATCAACTGTGGAAAACACGGCTCGCAAAATGGCGTCTGTCGTATTATTACCACTGACAGACAAATAAACACCGAGGGTTGTAGCGGCCATACCACTCGACAAATCCATGTAAATAACTCCCTGAAGCAACGGTTGAAAGGAATAACCCCAACATTGACCATACAATTTGATAACTATCTATTAACCAACCCGGAAATGAATCCCTTCAATCAGAGACGTATATAACAGAGACCCGCAACTGAACAGAACAGAACAGAACAGAATTTTATTCTCATGAATCATACAGAATGATATAGAGAACATACAAGTAATCGTTCATGATATACAATATATTTGGTTTAGAAAACTCGGCTTCAATTTATCACTAATTCTACTAATTGACCTAGGACTCGTCATGGTCAAACGCACACGGGACTTGGTACAGTCCGAGCGCTTCAATTATCAGCGCACGGCTTCCGAGTAACCAGTGATATCATACCGAGTTTTAGCGACTTTAGCCGGCATCGTTCGCTAATCTCCGTAAGCCCGGAAATTAAATGCTTTTGTTTATTCTTTTGTGATTATACCATCATATTACCATGCTAGTGTTCTAAACCTAAAAACTATTTACCAACAATCAATACTTTAAACAAAATTCTTTCAAACTATTAACTTGCTTCTCTGCATCCAAGTATTTATTTTATTCCGTGCTTTTATTTTACATGCTTTTATTGAATATATTTTAGAGTTAGATGGGCTTCCCACACATCCCGATATAGTATCCAGACAAAGTGCCACATTGCAAATAATGTTTCTCTTTATTTATTATTATTTGCACTGTGGCACTATCTCTATAGACTTTCATGTTAGGGTCAGGGACAAAATATATGACGTATGTATTTCCCTGCTTCAATGTAGCTTATATGTTTCATAGATTTAGCTTTGGTCATAACCTATTCGAATATTGCTCTTAGCTACAACCTCTTAGAAACAAGAACATTTTAAACATCATGCAGCCAGTAGTAATAATTGCTAAAACTTTAATCCTGGAGGACTTCTTTTATCTATATAAATCTGGACGTAAATTTGATAGAATTAGTAAATACTTTTCAGCAACCTTTAATGGAAATATGTACTTCAAGCTGACTGATTTTTCTTAAAACTGCGAAATTTCAGACAAATTTTTTTTTATGTCAGACTTATGATATTATAGATTGCAGACAAAATTGCAAATTTCCACTCTAGTTCGCTCGTACATGTTGTAAAAAAATTTTTAACTTGCATCTCTAAACCCATAATTCATTTTAATTGCATGTTATTAAAAAAGAGTGTTATGCTTTAAATAGAAAGTTTTTAGAGTTAAACTAATGGCATCCGGTCACATCTCGATATTATAGATTGCAGGCAAAATGGCTGACCCGATAAATTTCAACTCAAGTTACAATCGCTCGTACATGTCGTAAAAAAATGTTCAAACACTTTAACTTGCTTATCTACACCCATAATTCATTTAACTTAATTTGTAGTCCATCGAAAATATTTTACATGCTAAAATTAAAAAGGTTTTAGAGTTAAACTAAAGACTTCAGGCCTGAAGCCAGTCTCGTCTCATTATTATGGCATACGATGATACGTGCAGGGCTCTTGTTCTTTTTAAAAAACTTTTATGTTACAAATAAGAATGAAAATTAACAATGGGCTTGTCATAACAAAATAGTCATTATCTAACTTACCTTTCACTTTGATTTCCCGCGCTGACACTAAATACAAGCAACGTTTTTGTTTAATCAATCTCGCTCGGCATGGTCGAACTTCTCTGCTGCAATGATTTGTTTACAATGGTCACCTGGTTCTCAAATTGCTATACCAAGGCACTTATGCGCAATGACAGCGCCCAGTCGCCCTGTGCGTTGGACCATGACGTGCGGCACAAGTTAGATGATTAAGCCAAGATGCGGGTCCCTGTTATATACGTCTCTGCTTCAATGGAATCGTACAGCGAAACAATGCGATTTTCAGTTCAAATACATCTAGGAAAACATCGGGGTTTTTTCATAAATAATTTCTAATGTATGTGGGTTTGTTTATCAGTGAAATAGCGTCTTTTGTTTCTGTCTTTTTGTAGTTTGATTTTGCAAAATACAGCACGATACCAAAGTCCGGGTTAGAAGGACTACTTCCACAGAACACCGACAGGAAATACCAAATTATAAGAAATGTTAAGTTTTTTGTTACATTATAAGTATAAATAAAAAAAAGTTATCAAAACAATATGTTATGAATTGCATTGCAATGTCGTAACAGGTGGACGTGAAATCGTCCAGAATATCCTTCAATAATTTTACAATTTCACTAAATATCTATAAAATTCATATTATTTACCGATCATGTTACGATATATGCGAAGTCTTTTTCTAATATATATCAAAATAAAATTTGATTTTATATCTGCATTTTATAAGTGTTTTTATCAGTAATTGATATTAAATATCCTCGATTTTAGTCAATAATAGTTCAGACTTTTGAAATTAAAAATAGTCCTAAATTTTTCTCTATGTTAATAAGATGCTACTCTGCTGTAAGCTGGGCAATATAAATTATTCAGATTTGTTTATTAAATGAATATCATATTTAATATCATTATAGAATAATTACAATATAAGAATTATATATTAATCTTCTTTTTTTTTATTTCCATTTGATTTTATTGCTGTTTTGTGGACTCTATTGAGCATTGCCTGTAAAACTAATATTATAATCGTTCTGGATTCTGAATTAATACATGCACAAACACTAGATATTGATAGAATAAAATTATTTCTAATATTCAATAAATATTTTGATAATTGTTTCAGACCTCCTGGTAAAAACACATATTTGTTAATAAATTAAATGTTTTTGAATTTCACATAAACAAGATAATTGACTGATGGAAGGAAGTTATTTTGTATATCAAATTAATAGTTTTAATTTTAATTTTTTGGGGGGATATCAGAGTACAGAAATAAATAAATAAACGTTTTCGAGAAAAGCTACTCCAAATATTTATACCTGTCATTATTACTTTGAGTGATTGCTCAAGAAAATATGACATATTTTATTTTGACATAAAGAAAATAAATGTGCTGTTCATTCAAATAAGAAACAACTTTTAATATGGAACATGAAATATTTTTAAAAGAAAACAGTTGAGAGAAAATACACATGCATTGATTTTTTTTTAGTTTCAATTATATTTAACAAATGCCTCGTATTTGTTAATCATGGGAAAATTCATATGAACATAAATAAAACATAAATCATTATTGTCCCAGAAATCACTGGATAAATATAAATTTTGTTCAGTCACATTTATTTCCAAATGTATATTTACATTTAATGTTTTACATAAAACTATTCTTGAAGGATCGAACATTCTCTTCCAATAAACATATTATATGTATTTATAAAAATTAAAACTCTACTGCAAACACGGAGAGCCACGTTTCGAAAGACGGCAGATGATATTTTTTTCAAGGCTAAATATTGAAATATTTTCACACATGCAAAAGGAATTTTAATACGAAGATGGTAAATGAAAGATACCATACACAAACAAATGATAATATATAAGGAAAAAAGACACAACGACTAACTCACCAGAGGCAAAACAGTGCAGCCCACAGGTTTTCCGAGTATGGCATTGTCAATATACCGGATAATTGACATTAACTGTTTCCGTAAAATTTGCCGAAATAATCATATAGCTTTTCCTTCACTTAGAATATCCT
The DNA here is from genome assembly GCA_916613615.1 of Steromphala cineraria. Lineage (NCBI taxonomy): Eukaryota > Metazoa > Mollusca > Gastropoda > Trochida > Trochidae > Steromphala > Steromphala cineraria. The sequence continues at coordinate 25,228,846 of OU744736.1, read as the reverse complement.
TTCATACAGCAGATATTAAAATGTAATCACTAAAACTTGGTTTGATGGGCCAATATCGACAAGAACATGATCACTGAAATAAAACGTGGTGTTGTTTACGTTAGTAATGGCGGCTACGTCACTCTTGTTTTCAACAGTTGACGTAACTTCCGGTAAAATCTACGGAACAACACGATCGAGGCAGGAAGCTTACTAATATTTTTAAAATCGCAATTAATCACTTTTATGATTAGTTTAAAAATATAATGACCTCACGTAAATTCATAATATATACTATATATTATAAAACACCATCATAAATGTACAGTTTGGCTTGGATAAATTAGTCTAAATTATCCGGGAGTTACGCTTTAAGGTTTTGTTTCAGTGCCCAGCAACAAATTAGTGGGCGCAGCCATTTTGTCAAAGGGAGATTACTCCAATGGCCAATTAACATTGCTTAAAAATAATTATGCCTGTTTCGTTACTCGTACATATAAACGAAGATACGTTATTGCAGTAATCAAATAATTTTCATTAACTCAAATTAATTTTATAACTTAGATAATAAATTCTTACAAATAGATTTCTCAGGGGGAAAATATGTTAAGTGACAAGGTAAGTTCATATCATTTCAACTGAACTTTTACTGCATCCAAAACATCTCTTCACTCGCTTCCCTGATTGTTGAGTTAGTCCATTATAACAAGATTCTATACCAGTGATTAATCGCAAAACTTATCTTTCGAATTGTTCATATGCCCATAGAATATGACGTTTGTGAATTTCGTCAATAATGTGATTGGTTGCTGAAATGTCATATGCCTGCACTCTGGAGGATATTATATATAATGTCGCGAGGAATGTTTTCACAAGCATTACCAGCTATTATACTCACCCCCTTTTGCGCATGCGTGAGAATCCCACTCGCCAGAGCTATGCGTTTGTAGAAGATTACTGTAGAAGCAGTTCTTAATACTCATGTAACTTAATAACCAATATGGTTAAAATACATTCAAGGTTATATTCGTAATGATAAATTTATGCTCTTTAAGATGGTTATTTTAGTTTTCAGAAAAAAAAATTCTGATTGTTCCCGAGCGTTTTTTCAAATGTCTGTTCCATTTTCATATCGGCCCTTATAAACATGTATATTTGGATGAAATCTTGTCGAAGTGAGTGTCTGTCACGGGCATAATGATATATTTCTGCTTTTAGGATTTAAAATTCAAGGTCTGGGTTCCAAAGATGAAATATTCTTCTTCAATTAGGTGAAATCAAAATCATTTTAACGTAAATACCCATTGTTCCCAGATCATTAGAAAATTGAGAAAAACTGAATAATTCTGTGTCACGCCTCGCTAATCACGAGTCCCGGCCTGAGTGGTCTTAGCTCGTCACAGTGGGTATTCTTTAATTATGTTTGTATTGTAATATAACCCTGTGCTGCTTATCTCACTTTGAGCACATTGTGTAAGCTCACATTTAGAAATCTGCAGAAACTGTGGTAATGTATAAATACTTGTGATATATCATTAAACAACTCTGATGTTTCTATCAATTTGTTGAAACAAAATGTATGAATTAAACAGAGTTTCAATTAAATAATAATTAATAAGAATTTCGACTTTGGATTTTAAAACCTGATTGTCCCCA
>OU744736.1:23316665-23427011 GCA_916613615.1 Steromphala cineraria | reverse complement strand
TGTTACTTGTTGATCATAACTACAGCCATTCAGAGGCAACACAGTGCAAGAGAGTAACAGAAACTTTACAAGAGGAAATAACTAAACTGAATGAAGAAATCAAACAATTTAATCAACAAATATCTGGCCTCAAGCTTGCAAGACCAAGAATGTCCCTAAAGTTCATTAAAGATGACAGTGAAAAGATGGTCCTGTATACATCCCTCACTTTTGATATTTTTGAATCATCCTTGCTCTGCTCAAGAGGAAAATGCCACTTTGCTTTTATCAAGGCTGGAGGGTCACATCTATTCCATTTGAAGATCAGTTATTGATGACATTTATGAAGCTTCGGCTGAATTTTCGAGATTTAGATCTTGCTGAACGGTTTCGTGTTAGTAGAGCGACAGTTTCTAATGTAACAATCACATTTATTCATGCTTTGCATGAAATTTTAAGTGAAGGAATCATGATTCCATTAGGCATACCAAGTCAACTGAAATGCAAAGGTTCTCTACCCAAGTCTTTTGAGGAATTTTCTTCTGCCCGTGTAGCCATGGATGCCACTGAAATAACGCAAGATGTGCCATCTGAGATGAACAACCAATCAACATGTTACTCCAACTACAAGAGTAGGCACACAGTTAAATCTGTAACTTGTGTTGCTCCGAATGGTGCTTTAGTGTATGTCTCCCCACTTTACCCTGGATCTACATCTGATAATGCAATTGTAACTGACACTCATCTATTGGATAAATTCAAACCCGGAGATATGATTCTTGCGGACAAAGGTTTTACCTTGTATCAGGATCTACCACAAGGGGTTTCATTGAATATTCCTCCATTTTTATCTGGAAAACATCAATTTACTCGACAAGAGGCAGAATTATGTGGAAAGATTGCAAGGAGTCGGATTCATGTTGAAAGGGCTAATGAACGTATTAAGAATTTCGAAATCCTTCAGCATATCCCAGCAGTGTACAGACATATCAGTGACAAAATATTTCAGGTGTGCAGTCTCCTAGTAAATCTGCAGCCTGCTCTTCTTAAAGAAATATCTGACAGATATGAACTCATTGAGATGTGATTTTATTGACAACACTAAATTTCATAACAATGTTATATTTGGGATCACACTATCTTGAATAGTACAGAATCTTGTACTTTTTCGGGTCAATCCCATCCAGGATTCAAACCCACACCCTCAGAGTCAGGCAACACCGCCGGCAATGACCATACCAACAGCTAACCAACTCGCCCCTGTTGCCATCCACAAAAATGGAGGTCCAAAAAGCGGTAGTTAGCTGTTGTTACATTCATCTATCAGAGGGGTAATGAATGTAACAACAGCTAACTACCGCTTTTTGGACCTCCTTTTTGGTGGATGGCGAAAGGGAGAGTTGGTTAACTGTTGGTATGGTCATTGCCGGCGGTGTTGCCCGACTGATGGTGTGGGTTAGAATCCTGCATGGGACAAAGCCGAAAAAGTACAAGATTCTGTACTATTCAAGATAGCGAACAAATGTAACAATGTTATATTTGGGATCACACTATCTAAATGGCATTTATCTCAAATTAAATTTCATGTTTTAACCAGAGCTACAGACAGTGAGACTTTAGTAAACTACTCAACATTAGTCCTATTGATTCTTTGTTTACGGTAATTATTGTTCATTGATATGATATACAATGTTTAAGGTAATTATTGTTAATTGATATGATATACAATGTGTAAAAAAAGTATTATCAAATCCTAGTTCCCTTCCAGGGTAACTTGTTTCAATAGTAATGAAATCTAATATAAATATATATCAATTACCCTATTATACAGATTGGAAAATCAATAGTAATGAAATCTTAAATATATTAATTGTCCTATTCTAAAGGTGGGTAAACTATCAATCCAAGCTCTGTTTGAAATGTAGAAAGCAATTTCCTGAAGAAATATACTTTACACCTAGCATCAAGTTTTTGTATCTGAATATTGATGTATGCTTGTTGAGCCTTGTTCTGTATTGAAGGAAATGAAAACTGTGTACATGTCATGTCCACATAAAAATCTTCTGGTTTCATGTAAGAGTTTCTAAAAGACAAACAACCTTGTTTTAAAACAGTTTATTGTCTTTCTTTGCTAAGATTATCATGTAAATCATATCATGTTCATAGCCATGAAATACATAACATGAGAATAGGAATGAAAACTATATTTATTTTATGTATCCAATCTCTCTTAGAGATAATGAAAATCTATTTGAACAAAAATGGAGACCTGGGTTTTACATGGTCAATAAAAACAGAGTTTTTGGGACTCGGAGCACTTGATGATATATCTCACTTGAAAGATCACAGACTCTATTCAAGACAAAATACATTTGATTGTCCATTTTATCCTGAACTAAGATTTAAATATATACCTGACAGCTTCCTTGAAAAACGAGTGCAACATGGATTGCCTCTATTTTGACATCAAAGGAGGACAATGTTATATATAAGTTGTCATTAAGACCTAACTACTTAGATACTAATTCTAAGATCAAGATTAAGATTATTTGCTTGAATCTTGTGTACAGAAAATGATTGTGAATATGAATCTGGTTATTGTTGTACTCATGATACAAATCCAAAGTTGTTTATGTATACAACATTGTATGGTATACATGTATATACTTTAAACTGTACATGGGGCAGAGGTCTTAAGTACAATAAACAATCTTTGACTTTGGGACTCACAGCATGTATTTTTGGGAGTTCTTTTCCCATTTCAGTAGTCTCAAAAAAACTATTTAAAGAGACACAGAGTATGTTAATAGGATCACATATGTCAAATTTTGAAATTGATGTTATTACATCGGGAACCACTAACTGTAACTGAAATTAACAAGTTAAAGGTCAATCAGTACATTAGAGCGAAAATACGGCTATTCAAAGTCAGGATTTTGATTGAAAACCGGACAACATGGCTCGAGTGGCGCAAATTCGCCAAACGTAATTTTGAAACCTTGTCATAAGCTGACAGGAAGATATATTCGATTCGATAGTGTTTATTAGGTATTGTAACTAATAGGTAGATTAATTAGATGCATGATTTTGAATATTAACCATATTTGAGATGTTTTCTTGATTTTTCCATAAAATAAAGCATTTTAGAGATATTATGCATAAATGGATATATTTGCAAGTCCAGTGATGAGATAGGAACTTCAATCAGCATATCAGATATTTAGTAGCTTATCAAAACCAAATGAAATTTTAAGAAAGATTCTCTGTGTCACTTTAAGTTGGATAATGGATAAAAAGGTTGATAAAGGTTCGACTTTTATAAAGTTGAGTCCAATAGTGAATGATAAGCATTATTATTATTCTTCATATATAATTTAAGATTGTGTATCCTGACAGTGGGTATTTAAAGATCATATGAAATATTATGACCTCCAAGGATCATGATGATCCCAGTCTGTATATTACATTTCAGTCTTTGTAAAAAGGGTGACTTATTTGATTTCTATGTAAGGAAATCTTTATCCCTGATTAATTTAAAGTCATGAATATTTGTACAGCTTATACAACTGACTTGTTACCTGAAAATATCAATAAATGTGATTTTCATCAAATATATTCTTATGTTAATTATATATTAGCCTGGAAATAGTTGCTCAAAACCATATATCTGCAACTGAAGAAATTGGGTTCATCTAATGACCTAGATTTGGGATGAAAGAAGTGAAGTAAAAGTCAATCATCTTTGTAATGTTCTGTGACCATTCTGGAGATTTTGAGATTCTAATCACTTTCATGTCTACTGATGTCCATACTACAAAATCACACTTTTCCTTACAGCAAATGTGAAGTTGTCCTTGAACTTGGTCAAAGTAATCATGCTTCTCTTTAAGAAAGAGCTCCCCATCTGTTATACCTGTAACCAAACAAGATTACCTTTCAACAAGGATAAAATAAGTAAATTATTACATATACATATATATACAAGAAATTTTAAAGCATTACTCCATGCAATTATGTTTTTTTTAGACACCCAAACTTCGTATGAGAATGAATTTAACATGAATGAAAATATACATTTTGACAAAGCTGAATGCTTACCAAGACAAAAGTCCTTAACTGATGCAGCTGCCTGTTTTACAGTCATATCCCGTGCAACATAGGGACACTTGACTTCCAGCAACACATCATTCGCTATGCCGTCTGGTGAAGCTGCAAGTACGCCAGATTCATGTAGCCAAGCTCCTGAAATATAATTTTAGTGCTTAATGATGAGTAATGATCATATGATATCATATTAACATCATCAACTGAAAAAAGTTTGCAGTGATTCAGAACAGACTAGAACAGAACAACAGAACATAATTTATTTCGTATATATGGCCATGAGACCAATATTACAGTGGTCGTGAAGTCTGTGATAAATAAATATATATATACAAGAGCGCTTAAACCTTTAAGTTGTTTCGTAACTTAAACATTTTTTCACAAAAAAGAGCTAATTTAGTTTGCAGTGATTCAGAAGCTTAGATTTTACCTGTTTCCTCGACCGATACACCAAACTTCAAGCTGTAGGTCTTGATAGCTGTCTCCTCATGGGCGACACCCCATTGAATGGAAGCAATCTTATCAAGATTGTAAGCACTCAACAATCGTTTCTTCAGGGATGCAGTAAACCTTTAATATAAAATAAATACATGTCCATATAGAGATAAAAAAATTAAAGGTCTGCAAAACAAACAACATGCACAATTGTAAAAGTTTGTAGTGCCTTAACAAGGCCAACTCTAAAAATGAAAAGTACATATTTACACATTTGTGTTTTATAAATCTTTACTAATGAACAATAGTCTATTTATGAATGGAGGTACCGGTACTTACTTTTTCCTTTCAATGGCCCCTATGATTTGTCCAAAATTGGAAGCTGTCAATCGATACTTCCTCACTGCTGCCCAAATAGGATTTTTTCTCTGTCCTGTTGTCTGGATGACTGTCTCCGATACCTGTTGAGGGTTGACAATCAGTTTTTCTCTCAACCACTGCATGGGAGTTTCACTATTGACATAGTGCTGGTTCAGTAACAAATCTTCCACCAGTGGTACTGCTGTTGACTCACTGGCAGGTTCTGGTGACAGTATCCAATTGAGAGCTTTAAAATCAAAAGAGATATAAGTTAAACAGGTATAACAGAATCCATCAATCACTGTCTTCAAGTAATAAAAATGCTTCATAGAAAGCTGTTACAGATCTTATTATGGTATCTTCAACATTCTTTTAAGGTATTATTTACTATAAGTTCCCTTAGTTCGGGTCGTATGAATATTTATTAATTTCTTAAATTTTGAAAGGCATAAACTTTCATACAACGGACCCTGTTGTGCTGGTAAATATGCTTTTACATGATATTAAAAATAAGAAGTTCAGTAAAACTTAAATTTGAAATTGGAGATTACTTATAAAACAATGTTTTCTTTCTACAGAAATTAAATATCCAAAATAAGTTACATTTGAAAGCATTTACTACTTGATTTCTACTGCTTTTTTTCAAAGTTCAAAGTTATGAATGAAAATCTTGTTACAAAAATTAAGGAATTGAAAATATCGACTTAACATTCCATTGGAGAACAAAAACAACATACCATTTAATTATTCAAAAGCAATAGAACTGCAACATAGTAACTTGTTCAACTGCATACCGAACTCTGAAATGGAAAAACTGAATATCAACAAACTTGAAATGTCTGGAAAGAAAAGATAAACATAAACCAATATTAAAGATGAAACTTTGAACTGGTAAATTAAAAAATGTTAACAGGTCACAAACCTATAAACCTTCCTAAAGAACTTAGTTCTTTATGGAAAAACATCCTGTCCTCCTGGCTGAAGGGACTGGCAAGAGCTCTGTAATGAATTACATATGAATATCATTTACTTCCTATAAGTTTGCTGTTACTCCTTTACATGCCTCGGTTAAATTATGCATATCACATTGTTAAGGAATTCTCCAGGAAAAAATTACACAGAATGCAAGGAGATATTTGCTGAATCTAAAACTGAGAATAAAAATATATATTACCTATAATTAGGCTTTATTGGTGGGTAAAGTGATGACATGGCAGTTATCTGTTTCGGCAATGCAGACTTTGGTCGTTTTATCCATGTACACTTAACATCAGTCTAACTGACATGGCGGTATCTGAAATTAAAATTGAAATTAAATTGTGATTAATGATCAGTTTTCAGATAATATTTCATAATATGTGGTGACTAAATATTATTTTCTACAATGTCTGATTTTGGAGAAATTGAAATATCTATTGAAATGAATATGAATGAGGAAACAATTAATATATATTTTAACACGCCTATTTTAAAACAGTGAAATACGTATAGCCCTATTATTAGACCTCATAATTTAACATTACTCACCCATAGAGAAGTGCCGCTGCTACATGGTGACATTTGAAGTTGGTCATTGGGCAGTCACACCTGGTCATTTGCAGCTCGTAATTGTCATCGAGAAACACCTTTAATAACAAAAAAATACGTCTTTTATAAAACAAAATATCTAGAGTTATATATAGAACGTGATCTATTGTTCATGATCAAATATGCACATTGGTAGTTAATCTAGCGCTTGTGAGCTAATATAAATATTATGCCATCAACAAGCTGAGAACTGTAGATATTATATGTGCAAAGTCGTAAACTTACTTGAACTTTATAACACTTGTCTCTAATGCTAGCTTGGACTTGAGCCATCACAACATTCTGTTCTGGGTCAAAAAGAAACTGCTTGACCCGTGAAGGACTTGCGTCGATACATGCCTCGCTTTTCCGAGCCAACTTCTTTGATCCTTCCACATAATCTTGCCAGTAAACGATCGACAGCGCCATGTTATGTCAATGCGCAAAGACGCAAATACCCGGTACTGGTTTTGGCTATTCCCCGGAAGTACGATTTCTCGCATAATCTCGTGACCTACTTACAGGCCCTATTTCCACAATGGATCACATACATGTATATCCTGACTTGAAGATAAGGCCACATTTCACACTTACAACTGGAAATCTATATGGCTCCAATGTTACGTCCGTTCAATAATGACATGGATGTCCTATTTCATCCTAGAATAACAGCGCATATTCCATTTTCCAATAAATCTAGTTAAAAGCGGCTTCAAGCTTCACTGTTTCGTCTATTTTTGTATACATTTCGTATCCAGTAGCTTGTTTTGCACTGTTACACTCACGTATTAACTAAAAAAGACACCAGTAATAACATGTATGTAATTTACCTAAAGAGACTGTTACAAGTCTTTTTTATAATAATACACACATATCCTTTGTAGGGTTTGTGTTATAAACATATGTACATGGTCCTAAAAAAACTGTGTCGTCTTTCATGAAGTTTTTGTGGAGAAACGACTGAGAAATGAAATAATTTCACTATTTGATTTACAGACATTTCTGGTTTACATAAATATTGTTGGAGCAGTTGAGGGTGTTGTGCACAACACCTTGGCCTAAAGGGGCAGTAGCACGTTTTAAAAAAAAGAAACTTACATTTTTTTCACTGATAATTGTACGTTAATGCTAAATGTATTATTTTGATAGTATCAAAAATCTCATTACACAAGCCAACCATCCATAGTCAGAGGACGATGAAGATTCACCTAAAATCCATTGGCGGCCATTTTGTGTGAACATCTTTAATTCATTTTGTGTAAAAAACGGAATAGCATGGCTAAAATGTAAATTACATATTTGAATTATTACTGCTCCATTTAGCTTAAAGATGCTGTATCATACTTGCAAGCGGTTCAGGATGAAACTTAGCTATTGAGAAATGAAATACATCACTTTGTAGAAAAATCTTTCGTCGAAATTTTGATATCATATTTAGATTGTTTAATCAACAATAACATACTTATTTCGAAGCTTCAAGCACAGTACCCCTCCTAGAAAGGGCATGTCATTTTGCGAACCCGCTTTCGGTGACGTAATCATAATGCTTGTAGGATTTACACCGTGTCTAAACTACCGTAATTGCGTTCGATGGGTATTAACCTTGACAGCAACGAATACCTAATTTGGAGAAAAAGAATATAAAATCTAGTTGAGCGCGACAAAGACGGTTTTCAAGCGTACATTTAGAAACCGGAAGTTGTGAAATGGCCACACTTGATTCGCCCTTATGTCGACTGCCGTTTCGGTATTTTTTGGTAAATTATCTCCTATTTGATGAATTTTGGTCCGATTTTCTCAAGGTTGGTCGCTAAATTTTTCTAAAAATACAACGTATACATTAAAAATACTTTTTAAAATATTGCAAGTATGATTGAGCATCTTTAAGTAAATTGTCTTTCAATTGAAACCATTGATTTAAATTTTTCTGACATCACCTTATATGCCTCCTAAAACGTGCTACTGCCTCTTTAAAACATTTAAAACGGTCAATGGTTACTATCAAACTTATTAATGTGAACTATAGCAATATTTCGGGCATCGAAACCTTCGTTAATGACTTGTGTGAGAGAGAAAATTAATCTTTGCATTGACAGAAGTATGTCTGAAGCTGTAACCCATATTCTTGAAAACAGTCAGAACACTTTAATTTGTAAGGCTCTTAGCTCTGCACATATCAACTTGTCGGGAGTATTAGACAGTCTGATGATTTTCCAAGATTTCGTTTCTCCCAAAGGAGACACTTTTGTCACAGGTTTTGATTAAATCCATATCAACAATGTGGCAATATCTATTTTAAAAGCTTTCTTGTCAAATGTGAGGATTGTAAGTCTCACTGTAGTTGGTACCTTCTAACATAGCCAGAATTGAATAAGCTGCTCAAAAATGCTGCTTTGAAGTTCTACATGTTCTGTGATATGAATGCATATTTATTAAGGAAATTATAACTGAAAGAAAGTTGAAGAGTAAATCGCACATTTAAGAAGTTTTAGTTTTGCTTAAATGGTAAACAATATTTCTCACCACGTTAATGTCAACATGTTGTTACATTTGTTTTCGTGTCGGTGCATTGGGCAATTTTGCCAGTACATTTATAACTAGAGCTCCATCTAAAGTAAGAAAAACAAAATCAAACTGTTGACTTATTCTAAAAAAATGAAGAATTTGACATATTGGACATATGACTACTGAAAAATACTACTGGAAAGATTATTCAACAAAAAGACCACATGGCTCAAAGTACAACATTTGAAAAGGAATTTCAAACTGTCAAAAGTGAAACTTGTTTCAGACTCTGAAGCAGCTTGGATAGAGAGATCCATCAGTTTCGGGTGAAATCACTGAAACTTAATTTATGTTCCAGGTACTTAACGTAAACATAATACATTTAGTCGGAAAAAAAATAAATGAAAACTTGAGTTGCGATTTTTTTTCTCGAAATATCGATTTCCTTACCTCTTTATTTCCATGCTTGTCAAATAACCATGGTTATGAATCTGAGTTATGACGACTGTTGTGTATTGCTACAAAGAGGAAAATTAAAAGTCATAAATCTATCAGTGAGATAAACTTACATATTTTCATTGTATGCACATTTATGAAGCAATTATTTCAAATTCTGAATGCGCTCTAAAAGTTTGCATGGTATGCATCAAACATGAACAATACATTGTATCATCTGCTGAGCTGATAAAATCTAGTCTTGTAATTTTGAAATCTTGTTATTACCTATGATTATGTATGCGTACAATGAAACGTTTTAACAGTGAACCATTTTATTTTGATAATTTGGGGTAAGACCATTAACAATCACATTCGTAACCTAGTTTAGTGAATTTTTGCCTTGTAGTGCTGTAAAGGAAATTAGTTCTAATAAACTTAAATTAAGTTATGTTTGCAAATACATTTCAATTGACAGTCGATCGGACAGACATTAAGATTATATAAGTATGAAAGGCCCTTGAGACCAACAGTGCAATGACATTCTTAGATACAATCATTCTTGAGCGCTCAACATTGTCTACACTGTATCTTAACGTACAAGCAATACGTTGCATAAGACATAAGCTTTATACAATATGAACAGATTTTGTAGACACTAAAATGTGTTTACTTCAATACACTTTTACAGAGTTTTCTTAAGATTTTAAGCTTCTCATTTCACAAACATAATGTTTACATAAATAAGAAAATGATAGTTAAAAAGACAGTTTTGTGGAGAACTAATGAAACAAAAATCTGTTTATGGATAACACAACTTTCGGTGACGTAATCATAATGCTTGTAGGATTTACACCGTGTCTAAACTACCGTAATTGCGTTCGATGGGTATTAACCTTGACAGCAACGAATACCTAATTTGGAGAAAAAGAATATAAAATCTAGTTGAGCGCGACAAAGACGGTTTTCAAGCGTACATTTAGAAACCGGAAGTTGTGAAATGGCCACACTTGATTCGCCCTTATGTCGACTGCCGTTTCGGTATTTTTTGGTAAATTATCTCCTATTTGATGAATTTTGGTCCGATTTTCTCAAGGTTGGTCGCTAAATTTTTCTAAAAATACAACGTATACATTAAAAATACTTTTTAAAATATTGCAAGTATGATTGAGCATCTTTAAGTAAATTGTCTTTCAATTGAAACCATTGATTTAAATTTTTCTGACATCACCTTATATGCCTCCTAAAACGTACTACTGCCTCTTTAAAACATTTAAAACGGTCAATGGTTACTATCAAACTTATTAATGTGAACTATAGCAATATTTCGGGCATCGAAACCTTCGTTAATGACTTGTGTGAGAGAGAAAATTAATCTTTGCATTGACAGAAGTATGTCTGAAGCTGTAACCCATATTCTTGAAAACAGTCAGAACACTTTAATTTGTAAGGCTCTTAGCTCTGCACATATCAACTTGTCGGGAGTATTAGACAGTCTGATGATTTTCCAAGATTTCGTTTCTCCCAAAGGAGACACTTTTGTCACAGGTTTTGATTAAATCCATATCAACAATGTGGCAATATCTATTTTAAAAGCTTTCTTGTCAAATGTGAGGATTGTAAGTCTCACTGTAGTTGGTACCTTCTAACATAGCCAGAATTGAATAAGCTGCTCAAAAATGCTGCTTTGAAGTTCTACATGTTCTGTGATATGAATGCATATTTATTAAGGAAATTATAACTGAAAGAAAGTTGAAGAGTAAATCGCACATTTAAGAAGTTTTAGTTTTGCTTAAATGGTAAACAATATTTCTCACCACGTTAATGTCAACATGTTGTTACATTTGTTTTCGTGTCGGTGCATTGGGCAATTTTGCCAGTACATTTATAACTAGAGCTCCATCTAAAGTAAGAAAAACAAAATCAAACTGTTGACTTATTCTAAAAAAATGAAGAATTTGACATATTGGACATATGACTACTGAAAAATACTACTGGAAAGATTATTCAACAAAAAGACCACATGGCTCAAAGTACAACATTTGAAAAGGAATTTCAAACTGTCAAAAGTGAAACTTGTTTCAGACTCTGAAGCAGCTTGGATAGAGAGATCCATCAGTTTCGGGTGAAATCACTGAAACTTAATTTATGTTCCAGGTACTTAACGTAAACATAATACATTTAGTCGGAAAAAAAATAAATGAAAACTTGAGTTGCGATTTTTTTTCTCGAAATATCGATTTCCTTACCTCTTTATTTCCATGCTTGTCAAATAACCATGGTTATGAATCTGAGTTATGACGACTGTTGTGTATTGCTACAAAGAGGAAAATTAAAAGTCATAAATCTATCAGTGAGATAAACTTACATATTTTCATTGTATGCACATTTATGAAGCAATTATTTCAAATTCTGAATGCGCTCTAAAAGTTTGCATGGTATGCATCAAACATGAACAATACATTGTATCATCTGCTGAGCTGATAAAATCTAGTCTTGTAATTTTGAAATCTTGTTATTACCTATGATTATGTATGCGTACAATGAAACGTTTTAACAGTGAACCATTTTATTTTGATAATTTGGGGTAAGACCATTAACAATCACATTCGTAACCTAGTTTAGTGAATTTTTGCCTTGTAGTGCTGTAAAGGAAATTAGTTCTAATAAACTTAAATTAAGTTATGTTTGCAAATACATTTCAATTGACAGTCGATCGGACAGACATTAAGATTATATAAGTATGAAAGGCCCTTGAGACCAACAGTGCAATGACATTCTTAGATACAATCATTCTTGAGCGCTCAACATTGTCTACACTGTATCTTAACGTACAAGCAATACGTTGCATAAGACATAAGCTTTATACAATATGAACAGATTTTGTAGACACTAAAATGTGTTTACTTCAATACACTTTTACAGAGTTTTCTTAAGATTTTAAGCTTCTCATTTCACAAACATAATGTTTACATAAATAAGAAAATGATAGTTAAAAAGACAGTTTTGTGGAGAACTAATGAAACAAAAATCTGTTTATGGATAACACAACCTCAGCCATCAAGATTTAAACCCAATCGGATTTTTAGCTCATCTGGCCTGTAAGGCCCGATGGGCTTATGGCATGGCATGGTGTCCGGCGTCCGTCCGTCCGTCCATCCGTCCATCCGTCCATCCGTCCATCCGTCCGTAAACTTTGTGGAATTTCGACTTCTTCTCCAGAACCATAAGGCCTAGAAAACTTAAACTTGGTGTACAGACTCCTTGACTAGTGAGGATTATAAATTGTAGCTTTGGTGGCCCTGTGGCCCCTAATAAGGGCCACAGGGGCCACACCCTAAAAAGCTATTTTCATCTTCTTCTCCAGAACCATAAGGCCTAGAAAGCTGAAACTTTGTGTACAGACTCCTTGACTAGTGAGGATTATAAATTGTAGCTTCGGTGGCCCTGTGACCCCTAATAAGGGCCACAGGGGCCAAGACCTTAAAACCTATTTTCATCTTCTTCTCCAGAACCATAAGGCCTAGAAAGCTTAAACTTGGTGTACAGACTCCTTGACTAGTGAGGATTATAAATTGTAGCTTTGGTGGCCCTGTGGCCCCTAATAAGGGCCATAGGGGCCACGCCCTAAAAACCTATTTTCATCTTCTTCTCCAGAAGCATAAGGCCTAGAAAACTGAAACTTTGTGTACAGACTCCTTGACTAGTGAGGATTATAAATTGTAGCTTTGGTGGCCCTGTGGCCCCTAATAAGGAACACAGGGGCCACGCCCTAAAAAGCTATTTTCATCTTCTTCTCCAGAACAATAAGGCCTAGAAAGCTGAAACTTTGTGTACAGACTCCTTGACTAGTGATGATTATAAATTGTAGTTTCGGTGGCCCTGTGACCCCTAATAAGGGCCACAGTGGCCAAGCCCTTAAAACCTATTTTCATCTTCTTCTCCAGAACCATAAGGCCTAGAAAGCTTAAACTTGGTGTACAGACTCCTTGACTAGTGAGGATTAGAAATTGTAGCTTTGGTGGCCCTGTGACCCCTAATAAGGGCCACAGGGGCCAAGCCCTTAAACCTATTTTCATCTTCTTCTCCAGAACCATAAGGCCTAGAAAGCTTAAACTTGGTGTACAGACTCCTTGACTAGTGAGGATTAGAAATTGTAGCTTCGGTAGCCCAGTGACCCCTAATAAGGGCCATAGGGGCCACACCATAAAAAGCTATTTTCATCTACTTCTCCAGAACAATAAGGCCTAGAAAGCTGAAACTTTGTGTACAGACTCCTTGACTAGTGAGGATTATAAATTGTAGCTTTGGTGGCCCTGTGACCCCTAATAAGGGCCACAGGGGCCAAGCCCTTAAACCTATTTTCATCTTCTTCTCCAGAACCATAAAGCCTAGAAAGCTTAAACTAGGTGTACAGACTCCTTGACTAGTGAGGATTAGATTTTGTGACCCTGTAGCCCCTACTAAGGGGGAAACACATTGGCCACACCCTAAAGCAAAATCAAATATACAGCCTGATGAGCTACAGAGCCAATGGCTCTATTTTCTTAGTTCGTGTTAATGCGCTTAGGACAGTAATTATGATCACTGAGGTTAGGGTTAGAAATCACTTGTGACGTCCTATTATTCTCCCAATTATTTTTCAGTATTGGAGAGATCCAGTAAATAATTCTTCTATTACGTTCAAGTTCATTTTAATTCCGGGTAACCTTACTCATTTGAAAGGGCAATAGTTTGAGTGTAAACAAATAAGGTCTCCATTGTTTCAAAGTAAAGGGCCTTTGCCCCTTAACATTTCATTTATCATTCGTGAGATCACCATTAATAACGCAAGAAAACTGTTAGATCTTCTTTCTATTTACGTGATAAAACTGTGACATCAGTTGTATTTTTGTGAGAGAACTGTGAAATCACCATTAATAACGTGCGAAAACTGTGACATCACTTATATTGACTTGAGAAAACATTGAGATCACTTGTATTTACTTAAGAAAACTTTGAGATCACTTGTATTTACATAAGAAAACTGTGAGATCACTTATAATTACATGAGAAATCTGTGAGATCGCTTGTAGTTATATGAGAAAACTGTTAGATCACTTGTATTTACGTGAAAAACTTTCAACAGTGTTTTTAAGCATACACTTTTTGTAACTTTCCCTGGCTTTAGAAGTGAATTATGTTCATGCCTTGTAGATGATGTGTTGATGTGCTGTAAGAGCTTTGGATACTCGGAACCCTATTAGTCTATAGCTAGCTCTTACAATATCTTACCACGTTACTCAATTCAAGGTCTAGTATATGTATGCCCTCCCTCATGACACAAAGATAATTAATACAAAATTCTCTTTCTTTTTCACTTTAAGGAACTGCTGTAAAACCCAAAGTCTCATATCACATTATTTTATAGGAGGTTAACAGTTATACATGACATAAACCATCAATAAAACAACACTAATTTGCATTAAGCTTTTGATACATTATGTCAGATATGTGAAGGTATTGGCGATTAAAAAAACTCAAAATCACGACATAAGTGGTTCTTCTTTCAAGCATGACATCAACCATTAAAGGGGCAGTAGCACGTTTTAAGGGTGGATATAAGGTGATGTCAGGAAAATGAAAATTAATGATTCCAATTGAAAGACAATGTATTTAAACTAAATGGAGCAGTAATAATTCAAATATATAATGTAGAGTTTAGACATGCGATTCCTTTTTCTTACAGAAAATGACTTAAAGGTGTTCACAAAAAATGGCCGCCAATGGATTTTATGTGAATCTTCATACTTTGCTCTCTGACTATGGCTGATTGGCTTGTGTAATGAGACTTATTACACTATCAAAATAATATATTTAGCAATAACATACAATTATCAGTGAACATTTTGAAATATAAAATTATGAAAAAACGTGCTACTGCCCCTTTAACATAACTGATGGTTGTATCTCTGACATTCGCCCTTGAACCATTGTTATTTTTCACAACTGTCATGTAAGAACCATAGTCCAGAATGTGATATATAATGATGCGTCTGTAACATCTCCCGAGAGCAACGGTTAAATAAATCAGGATACATCCTCTCTTGATCTTAAACATACATGAGAAAAAATTCTTTTTCATTTTCATAAATAATAAATAGTAATATTTTCAGTACAGAACAGTAGATATAGAAGAAGAAGAAGAAGAGCTTTATTCAGTATACATATAGTAAAAGCTTTTCCAATTCATTTTCATACAATTAAATGAGTATTTTCTTTTAATAATGGGGGTATCAAAACCTGAGAAAAAACAGAGAGTACATTGTTGAGACCGACTATGATGGAAAATTCGTTTATAAAATGCTTGTAATAGAAAATATCCTTTTTATTGAAGGAAATTTCAAACTATTTTTCAATGTCTTCATAAGTTATATGTTTACTGCAACTACAACAACATTTAATAGGGACGTAATGTCACATTACATAAAATTTGTGGTGACATCAAATATAGATTAGGATAAACGCCGACGTGAGTCTATTCATGGTTTCAAAGCCTTATCAATCAAGATTTACATCAAATCCGAAATGCTTACAACGTGATAATGCGCTAACAGCAGCATTAAAAATAACTGGGAATAAAATTTATGATCGATCATCTAATAGTTGCTCAATTATAATAAAAAAACAATTCATATACCATTATTTCCTCATGAAAGACGATTCCAACTACACAATACATTACATCTAGCATTGGTTTCCAAATCCTTCATCCTCGATAATCCAGCGCTTTCGTTCCGATAAATCTACACTACAAGCCCTGGAAAACTTTATGAGGTTTTAACTCGTACAAAATTTTCTCCCTTTGCAATGACTCAGCAAAACGCTTACTTGATTAGTCGAGTTGTTTACGCAAGTAGTGTCTGCGTTTCGTTTCTGATTGGATAAACTTGGATGCAAAGGGTGGTCTTTGGTTTGAGGTAAAACCTTGTAAAGTTTTCCAGGGCTTGTAGTGTAGATTTATCGGAACGAAAGCGCTGGATAATCGAGGATGCAAATCCTTTAGATGTGGTAATATGTAAATCGTCTGAGATGATCCCCATCTCTCAAGAGATGTTTCAGAGCCAACCTTATCATAATACAGGGTGATAGAGAAGAAGCTTACATTTCCATTAACAACTGATTTATGAAACAATACATTGTCTCATGAGGACAGAATTATATGAAATAGAGTAAGTTGTTGAACGTTTAACAGATGTTAAAGTTAAAGTTAACACTTAAAGGAGCAAAAGCACTTTTTTGACAATTTTGTTTTTCAATTTTTCACTGATAATTGTAAGTAAATGCTAAATGTATCACTTTGATAGTGTCAAAAATCTCATAACACAAACCAGCCATCCATAGTCAGAAAACAAATTATAAAGATTAACATAAAATCCATTGGCAGCCATTTTTGAGTGAACACTTTTAATTCATTTTGGTCAAGAAAATGAATCACATGGCTTAACTTTACATTATATATTTGATTTATTACTGCTTCATTTAGTTTTAATACATTGTCTCTAGATTGGAACCATTTAGTTTCATTTTCCTGACATCACCTTATATTCCCCCTAAACACGTGCTACTGCCCCTTTAAACCTGAAATACCAAAGACAAATTTACACGGATTACACGCAACATTTTGTAATGGAATAGCTAAATGCCTACTGTTTTTGATAAAAAAATAATCATGCATTTGGTTAGTATTATGCTATGGGAGGATTTATAAATGCTTTTAACATTTCGATGAATGAATCGGATTCACAAATCCCTCGAACATGTAACAAAGCTTCGTAGTAATTGATACACGGTTGTCAACCTATCCTCCCAAGCCAAATATGAATTGATCTTTGACCATTTCTTCACTCTTACACTACACAACGACAACTTCTATCACTGCAATCAATGCTAAATTGTTACACAAGGTGTACATAAATGTGGATAACATATTCCGTTATGCATCCCCATTTAGACATATGAGTATAATCTCAGTCCTAAAATACTATGTTTGCATTCATTTTAACCAAATAAAGTTCCATGATAAAAACTATTCAATTTATTTACTTTTTACGATAACTGTCCTCATGTTCCAATATGGGCACAAATCATTATCTCGGAAACTACTGGCCGCATCAATATTACATTTTGGATTTACCATTTCCACATTTTTATTAGTCTTCAGTTCTGACAAAGGGAACCAGTAGTGTGATGATTACGATTAAAACAAAGAAAGAATTTCATTGATTCGGAGAATATTTTGGAGGTACTGATTGCTCTACAGCAGAACAGCCACCAGAAGATCCGTTCCTATATTGGTTTTGTTCGCCAATGATAAATTGGTTTCTCGTCTACTTCAGTTCAGCTGAATCTAATCAATTATTGCTTAAAACACGTCATCACAATGTTTTTTTGTGAAGAAAATCAGACGTTGTTTGTGTTTCTTGTATTATTGAAACTTGATGATGATTGCGTCAAAATAGATGCCTAACTCAATTTGACTGTGTCCCTCACCAACATTTTTGCTGCCCTAATATTCATGCATTATAGGTTCTATCATTGAATAGGAGAAAAAAGTGTAAAATTCATTCTTGATAACACAATTGCTACTTTTTCAATTCCAAAATTATTTAATATGTTGTTAACATAAACTTATATACTCATCTTAAAAATACTAAAAATATTTCTATCTGTTTTTCTTATAATTGTGTTTTGTAAAACAAGTTTATGAAGACAATTTTTCCTCTGGATGCATTTTTAGATGAAATGATTTATTCTTGAATGTGTGATATTATTACGGTAGACATTTTATGTCAGTTTATCATTAAATGAATGAATGAATTTCAAACATGTACAAGATCTATAAGAATTGTTGTTATTGTTGTTTAGTTGTTGTTTTTGTTGGTGTGTAGGGAATAAAATAAATTCATAAAATCTTAAACAGCCACTTTGTGATTTTCATTACATACATGTATTGCTTTGCTTTGATATGACCTTAAATGGCAAAACTCGTGATATGAAATAACAATAACTCACATTTTCATTACCAAAGTGTGATAAAATATGATCATTGATAAAAATCTTAAAACAGCCGAATATATTAGCGGGTGCCAAATTCACACCTTAATTTCAGATGAACATTAGATAAATATTTTAACCAATATTTTTAGTAACTGTTTCAGATAAGTTCTTAAAGGGGCAGTAGCACGTTTTAAGGGGAATATTAGTTGATGTCAGGAAAATGAAAATTAATTGCTCCATTTGAACGACAATGAATTTAAAGTAAATGGAGCAGTAATGATCCAGATATATAATGTCAAGTTTAGCCATGCAATTCTGTTTTCTTACACAAGTTGTTCATACAAAATGGCCGCCAATGGATTTGATGTGAATCCTTATACTTTGTCCTCTAACTATGGATGATTGATTTGAATTTCATGATTTTTGACACTATCAAAATAATACATTTAGCATTAACGTACACTTATCAGTGATTAATTTGAAATATAACATTTTCAAAAAACGTGCTACTGCCCCTTTAAAGTGACGATATATAGAGTTGCGACTTCAAATCTCCCTGTTGTCTCTACGTGTATATGCCGATAAGCTTTAAAATGATACTTTCTTGTAACAGTCGATACCTCTCGATCAGAATACACCATTGGTAAAGTTTGGCACATATGACCCCAACAACTCGCCGAGTGGCTCTTTAAATGGACAGTGAACCATAAATGTGTTACAACGCGCAATCTCCTGGGCAGTATGACATTTCGTCCATTAAACATGTAATGCTACCCTAAGGTGTTTGAACCTGACCCTTTCAAGTGGATTACCATCAGAGACTTCCTCTAGGGTTACATGATGGTATTATGGTACACCATAAAGCTCTCCATGAAATAACAACCTAATGGTGCAAGTATGTTTACAACAAAACTATTTTACAGACAGGAAAAAAACAATATTGATAACTAAAATTATTCTAGTCCTTAATGTAATGCCTTTATAAACTGGAGTTATTAGTAAGTTAATTATTATTTTTTTAAATAGCTAAATGATATAAAAGTAATCTAATATGTACTTTTACTTGGTTTATCAGATGTTCAGTTATGGTAAATTTATATCACAGAATTAGTATTGATGTTACCTTTAGATTTCTCATCAATCTGACCTCACAATCGTTTCCATTAGCAACGGCGTTATATTTTTTGATGTATCATTTGTTGAACAATGGTTTCGGAGTTGAAACTTATACTGTAACTGGACATAAACCTGCAATTTAATCAGTTCAATTCGAAACTAGTCTGCACATGTCAATTGTAGACTAAGAAGCCAAGAGGGAACTTGTCATTACAAAAGCTTTGTTACGAAGATTTAGATATCTAAAATATTAAATCTGATTGTAATCGATATAGTCAACGTCAAACAGAGTGTTTTTGGCCGGAATTGATGCAAAATATTATGTAGCAAGAAAGACTCAATGATCTTGTTGTGTGTCTTTTGATGTATCTACTTTAAATCTATGATTTTTAAAGATTAAATGTGAAATTGGATAAGATATAGAATTATAGAACTCGCTGATGTTTGCCTCACTTTTATAGTAATTTTACTCATTTTGATATGAAAAATCATCGTGAATACCTAATTGATGGTGAATAGATTTCTTATTTAGTTTACAAAAAGCAACACAGCTTTATTTATTTCTTGAATAAAACCAACGCATTCTGCCTCTTTCCAGTATGTTATTAAGACTTGTTAGTTTGACATTTATCATTTCCAAAGTTTTATAATCAGAAGAAGTTAAAGTACCACTGTATCTTGTATTACAGAAGTATGATACTTCCAATTCATTTAAAGTTTTCAAACTTTCATTATTATACGACATTCGATACAGTGCAGGATGGTTATATAGATTATGTTTCACGTTCATGAAGGTTGAATTTCATAAATATGGTTATTAATCATCTTTATATAGAAGTGATATACTTTTTCGTCGGGTCTATGACACTTCATTTGAAAACTGCCAATACTTTTAAGGGAGTTTAGGCGATTTTATACCAGAGAAGATTGCTAATTTTCATGTGCACAATCAGTTTACCTTGCCTTATTAATTTACTGATTTTATGGTCACGTTTGGATTTTGGTATATACGTTTCTGGGACCTGCTAGGCTAATTTTACGAGTTATTGTTCTCTTGAGTTTTTCAATTGAATCATCATGTGCTGAAGCATATCAAGATAATAGATATTTCTGCATGATTTGACAAACCTATTTACCAGGACTTAAATAAAAACATCATTGTAATTAATGTGTAAAAATTTGATATTAGGATAGAAGATTCTTAACTATAAATGTTTTTATTAATTTAAAATTTCAGCAGGGCTTATAGACAATTTGGTGCCGAAGTGTGCATTTAAAGCTTTTTTAGGACTTTGTTTTCAGGTTATTTGTATGTGGTGCCACATAACGTATTGAAATTCAATGTCACACAACTCTTCCTTATCACATCATTCATTCTTATTCTACCTCGAATTTGATAGAATTTTGCTGTGCTTATTATCAACCTGCAGTATATTTAGGAGATAGATTCATTATGTTCTTTTAAATTTTAGGTTGAACATGTATGTTGTACATTCTTTACCCCTAGATTTAATTTTAAACCGAGCATTTTGCAAAATTAAGAATAAAATTGCTACTGTTCATTTGTCTAATTGCTTGCAGCATATTAATGTTGATTTGTTATTTCTGATTTTAAATCTCCCAAAACAGCATTTAGTTCTTCATAAAAACAGGAAGCAAGAAGCATTAGATAAGAAATTTCTTTAAAGTTTCATGAATATTGTAAAGTGGCTTGGCGATATTAAAATTAATTTTATAAATTTATTGTAAACGGAAAGTTGACCAAGTACAGTGTGTTTACATGCGCGGAGGAATGTGAATGCGAAATAATTACTCCAAATTTTATGAGCGACCAATCAGAAAGCGGTATTTTCAAACTAGTGTTCGTGTTATGTTAGAATGTTTACTTATCAATGAAGTGAATACAATTTTCAGGAATCATAGTTACCGTTATTCTGTGATGCATGATATTTAAAACAATAAGAATGATAGTCGCACAAATTTTAAAGCAATAAAAAGACTGGATGAAGTCAGACATTCTCGGCACTTCCCTTGAAGAGCTTTGTGGCTACCTGTAATTATAGTTTAGATGTATGAAGATTTCACTGTTATTAAGTGACTTTCCTTAGACATATATTTTCTAATTAAAAGTTGATACAACAAAAATACGATACGAAAAATTTACAAATGTGATAGGGTAGGACTTCAACCCCAGAACCTAAGTCATCAGAATTGTTTTCACGTAAAGGTCCATATCTAGAACAGTTTTTTTGCTATTAACTCGTATGCTTTTTCATGTTTCAGGTGTAAGATGGCGGTCTAGCTGATAACATGCATATGAAACGAAGCAGGTGAGAAAGCGTCCAATAGTTACACAAAGAAGATACCAGACGCCCTCACATTGACACCACAAGGATGGGAATACCCATAGATCAATTCAGGGTAACTGTTGGAACTTTTGCACCCGTAATTGTGAAAATATTAGGACGATTGTGCACCAACTACATGAAGTCGCGTATACCCCGTTTATACGCGGGCGTCGGTATACACACACGACTTGTTGTTTTGAACCTGGTGTTGATGCTGCTACTCATGGCTGGGGTAGAACACAACCCTGGACCCGTTGATGATGAAGCAGTCACGACTCGAGCTAAAGGCGGTGGTAAAGGAGCCGAAAAGCAGTTGAAACTAACTACAAAAACCACGGATGTAACTATGCAGACAATCCTCAATTTTGTCGGCAAAATTCGAGCGGGTGGAGACTTCGACTGCCAAACTGACAACAGTACAAAAAACTCTGTCACAACTAAGCACGCAGATTACTGAAGTTAAAGACCAGGTTGATACTTTAAAAGATGAAAATACTCAACTTAAAACAACGATGAAGAAGTTAGAAGATCAAGTCGACTACGTTGAAAATCAAAGCAGACGTAACAATTTAATCTTCAGTGGTGTCCCTCGTGCAGAAGGTAAAGAGACTTGGTCCAAATGTGAAGATATTGTGAGATCTGTTATAAGTGATAAGCTTGAAATGGATGACGGTAACATTAACATTCAACGAGCGCACAGAATAAGGAAAGGAAACGCTATCATCATAAAGCTAGCAGACGACAGAGACAAGCACGACATCCTGAAAAATGCAAAATGTTTAAAAGGGTCAAACATCTTCATATCCGAAGATTTCTCTGTAAATGTCAGAGAAAAACGAACAAAGCGACTACAGTACATGAAGAATGCGAGAGAGGCTGGTCATCTCAGCTTCATTCGATATGACAAACTGTTTGTTGAAGACAGTGTTTACACCTATGACGTCACTGAGGATTCCCTGGTTACAATCAAATCCGGCCAGGTAGCAATCGATAAGGATACCTAGCAAGTTTGCCCGGCCCAAAGTGAAATATGTAATAGAAAATTTTTCAGTGCATTGAACAATAAGTTTACTTGTTTTTCCTGGAACTGTTGTGGTCTAAATAATAAATTAGATGACAGTGACTTCTTAGAATTTTGTCGAAACCATCCATTATTCGGACTTCTAGAAATATGGAGTAGTTGCTGTGCAGAGGACATTAAAGAAGCATTTCCAGAACACAGAGTTTTAATTAATTACAGGAACTTTAACAAAAGAGGTGGTGTTGTTGTATGTATCAATAATAACTTTATTTCAGGTTTGAAAGCTGTCTATGATAAATTTGTTGATTGCATATTTGTGCTTATGGATAGGGATTTTATGGGCACATCATGTGATATTCTTTTTGCATTTGTGTATATTCATCCAAAAAATACGTCACTCAAAAGTGACAATAGAGCAAAAAAGGGCATCGACTATTTAATAGGTTGTCTTTCGACCATATTTTCGGATATAGACTGTGATGAAACCTCGTTGATGATACTTGGTGACTTGAATGCGAGAACAGGGAACATGCAGGATTATATAATATCGGACGATCCTCGTTATATACCTTCTATTGATGATATGTCGTATCCATCAGATAACTTTCAAATTCCCAGGCAAAGTAAAGATACCGTTATCAACAAGTATGGAAAGGATTTGATTGAACTATGTACAACGTGTGGAATACATATTCTGAATGGACGCGGCAACAGTGATCCAGAAGGTGACTTCACTTGTTACTCTGGAGAAGGTTCAAGTTTGGTAGATTACTGTTTGTGTCAATCAGACGTGTTTAATTACGTAACCGACTTTGAGGTTGTCACCAGATGTGAATCAGATCACCTACCATTACGACTAACCTTGACCATAAGTACCGAGTCACTAAGAGCCTCATGCCATCCTAAAGAGACAGAAAGTATAAACTTGTTACGTTTCAGGTGGTCAGAACAGATGTCAAAACCTTTCGAAGAATGTGTAAGCAACAAATTAAACATTTACAGTCTTGACCAATTCACCAATGATCTACACAACGATCATAATGATGCAGTTGAAAAACTATCTGAGATACTAACATCCACTGCCACTGAACTCGGCATGGCGAACCGTGGTTCCGGACTTAAAAATACAAAACATCAGACATGGTATGTTGAAGATTGTGCAAAATCAAAACGAAAGAAATACGAAGCTTTAGATAAGTTTCGCTTTACCAGAAGTGAAGTCCATCTTAACGAATTTCGAATTTTGAGAAATGCTTATAGAGAACTGTGTAGGTCGAAGAAATATCAAGCCGAAGAACAGGAACTCTATTATCTCGTTTCCCCTCAAAGAACATCAAAGGAATTCTGGAGCAAAATCAAGAATCTTACGTCAAAAACACAAAATGTACCTCATATTAGTGGAGGTGAATGGAAGACATATTTTCAGACGATTCTCAACATAACAGATGTTTCCTTTAGCTCTGAAAATCTACTATCATGTGAAGAATATTTAGTCAACCATGAAATGTCATCCTGTGATGTGTGTGAAAGTGATGACCTTGGGGATATTCTCAATGTTGAAATAACTGATAATGAAATACAAAAAGCAATAAACAGTCTGAAAAACGGTAAAGCTGCAGGACAAGATGGTATGTCCACTCTGTTCAATGTTATTTTTAATTCAGGAACTTTCCAGACAGCATGGTCACATGGTCTTATTAAACCCCTCCATAAGAAAGGTGACAAAAATGATGTGAACAATTATAGAGGAATCACAATAATGGACATTTTTGGGAAAGTGTTTACCATAATTTTGAATTCAAGGTTACAGGAAGTATGCGAAATATATTCCAAATTACCAGAATCAAAAGCGGGCTTTCGGCAAGGTTATTGCACCATGGATAATGTGTTTGTTCTCCAAGGACTCGTACAGAAATATTTATCCAAAAGAAAGGGGCGATTTTATTGCTTATTTGTCGATTTTCGGAAGGCCTTCGATTGTGTGAATAGAACATTATTGTGGTATGAAATTATGAAGAAGGGGATTCATGGAAAATATTTCAATATGCTCCGTGGACTATACACCAACATGAAGGCTTCTGTCAAGATGTCTAGTAGGACAATGTCGGAATCATTTAACACCGAAAGCGGAGTACGACAAGGCTGTCCATTTAGTCCCTTGCTTTGTTCACTCTTCATAGTGGAGTTAGAGGATATGATGTTGAAATCAAACCTAAGAGGAATATTTGTCGGTCAAGATTTCTTGGACATATTAATGATGCTATATGCTGACGATTTGTGCTTATTCAATGATAGTGTGATCGGACTGCAACGAAAAATAAATCTTCTAGAAGAATTCTGTCTTAAATGGGGATTCCAAGTTAATCTTGAGAAGACGGAGATAATTGTATTCAGAAACGGTGGTATAGTAACCAAACATGAGAAATGGAAATATGGCGAAGAGGATTTAAAAATAGCAACTTACTATAACTACTTAGGTGTTCTGTTAAAACTTTTTTGGAGTAAAGCTGTTGACACCTTAGTTTCTCAAGCGAATAAGGCACTCTTTAGTATCAAGATACTTCAGAAAAAAGCTGCACAATGTTCCAGTTCATATTATGTTCAAACTTTTTGACTCTCAAATTAAACCTGTACTACTTTATGGAGCAGAAGTGTGGGGTTGTCAGCCAAGATACAAGATCGAACAATTTCAATCTAAATTCTGTAAATCCGTTCTTGGGGTTGGAGACTACGTACCGAATAGTGCTGCTACCGGAGATTGTGGAAGGTATGCCATATCAGTTGACTATCATTCACGTGCTGTGAAGTACTGGTGTAGACTGTTAAATTTACCGTCCTCACGACACCCCAAGCAAGTGTACCTAATGCTCAAAGAACTGGATGATCAAAACCGAACAACATGGGTCACTTATTTGCGTAACCTTCTATTTATGAGTGGATTTGGATTCATATGGCTATCGCAAGAAGTTGGCGACATAGATACCTTTCTTTTAACCTTTAGACACCGTACAAGTATAAGAAGAGAATTGCAGTGCTCAAAACTAAAATGGAATTGAGCAAAAATAGCGTTTTATCGGATGAGATCAAATTAATCTCCTTGCACGTAGATAAGGACAATGTTGTCACGTTTAATGCTTTTAACCGGAAATCGTGATGAGTCCAACATCACGTATTCTCAGTAATGTCATTGATGTCCTTTTTCTCACAGAAAAGCAATGCAATCAACTGAATTTTACCAATACATCAATTCAATAGCCGCTTGTTCAAGTAAAATATTTGGATATCCAATGACACGGTCTGCGCTTTGATTTCTCAAGGAAATTTTAACCAATTGATAAATCCGAAGAAAGAACTATATAAGCCCTTTGTATCCTTGAAAGATCTTAAGAAGTGTGAGACTGTCATAATCGTTTATTTTCATCCAAAATATTATTTTCTCCAAGTACATGAGATATTTAGATACTCAAGGCAAAAATTTAAGCGTTTTAATAAATTGATTGTAAAAATACGCACTATCAAGTATGTGTGTGTGTGTGTGTGCACGTGAATTTGCTTGCTAATAATAATTGTTGTATCCACTTCCAAAGTGGACTAAATTTCAAATATTTTCTAGTATTGTTCTCGGATAATAAATGTATTTGTGAACATGCATTCATCATACCTCATTGACATAATTTCTCACCAACCTAATGTAGAAACAAAATTCAAGAGAATGATTACTTGAAATAATCACAGATATAAATGTTGAATGTGAGCATTAAGCTTAATTTTTGAACCAATTATTGATACATTTTATTGTCATGGTAAATATCAGTGATGTCTTATTACATAAAATGTGCATCAATTCCATTCATTCATATGAGCGAGTATTTACAATCCTCAGTTCACAATGTATCATGCAAACAGTTATCTTATTTCGTAGGAGAAATCTTATTTATTCAATGAAATGGGTTTAGTTGTAAAGGGAATCATGCTTAAACTAGTTTAACCAATGTTATCTTTTCAAGTTTAGGATAATTTCATGCTCATTATTGCTTACCTGATTTAAGAAATGAGAACCCTGTGTCATAATATCTCAAATATTATATGTTTGAGCTGGCTGCTTCAGTTGGAATAAAGTCAATATTTCACATATTATAATACAATTCATAAATAAATAAGTGCAAAGGATACAATTAACTCTACAAAACGTACTTGTAGTGAAAAATAAATGCAACAAGCAACAAGCAATACGGACACACATTATGTTCTGCAAAGTGACAACACTAACTTACTGAATTAACTAACAGAGTTAAAAGAACTTGTCAATCACAGTGACTTGATTCAGACTCAAGCGTACAAAATGTAGCCTCATGCGAGTGGAGCAAATGTAGTACTTGATGGCCATACCTTTAAGTCCGTAATTGTTCATTGCACTCTACTACATCAGAGTGTTTATCTATTAATCGAAAATAAGTGCACTAATTTCACTTCAATTGAGGTATACACTGATAATTTATAGTTGTCAATTCACAAAGAGTCAGTTATTAATAACTATTCTTCTCAAGAGTTATATCTTCAAACAAGACTTTGAAATAAAATCGTTTACAGGTATTAGTTTAAGATTTCCAAATATTGTCTCTATCACGTGGTTAATAAACATATTTTACAAAATAATGACTGTAGTATATGTATATGCCAAGCTACCAACTAAATGAATGTACAAATTAAATACGTGAACAATTTAATCATAAAGTGCAACACATTTTGTCTTTAGCATTCAATATTTTCTCTTTCAGTCTCCAACAATTTTTAATCTTTTCAAATCTAAATAGTTCCTGCATTTGATACTTAAACTAATGTCAAACGAAAGGAGTGTTTCAAATTAAAAAACATAATCTGTAGTTTCTATTAATGCAACTACGGTCAAGGAAAATAGATTCCTTTAATAGCACGCTTGTTCCACGTTGGCTACATGCTTAGGCCTAAAGATCTACATCCTATTTGCTTTTGTTAATAAACTTGTTGCTAATGCTGATACTAGAATTTCGAAAAAATGTGAATAATAGATAATAAGTGCAAGCCTCCAATATTATTTATCTTAAATCTTATAATCACATGTCATCAGCATTACAGTATAGATCTATGGCGAAGATCTGCTTCAAAGACATTATTGCTGATGAGATATAAAAGGGTCAGAACAAATTTACAGAAGATCAATCAGTCTACTTTGTAACTGCAAACTAACTCAATAGACCCGTTGCCATAATAACAACCTGTGCTCTAGTGATGATGAATTGGATTCCCACTGATTGGATTACATTCAGGTCAAACTGATTTATGTGTGAAGTGACCTGTCAGATTGTTATTGTTCCACAGAAACTGACTGTCCTTGTTGCATTCTCTCATAACTCAGTGTTGGCATTCCAGTGGTGCTCGAAATGCATTGACAGGCATGCAGGGTTATTTTCCCTAATCATTACCGTTCAGATTTTTAAGTTTTTGTTCATGCATTATGCAATTTTAATTATGATAAAATGTTAAGAGTACAAGGGCAGACAAGTTATTAAAGGTCCTCTGAAACACACAAACAAGATCTTTTTACGTATACATCATAAATCATGTTTCGAAACGTATGTTTAAACTATAAAAATAAGACATTACGAATATTGTTCGCATATACCATCATTTTCATCTAATTAAATTTCACGCCGCTAATGGCTGAAATATTGCTCAAGCGGTGTAAAACAACTCCTCACTCGTATATACCAGGTTTGTTACTATTTATATAAATTCTATATTTCACAAAAGGTTATTTTACATTTTAAGTATGATACAAAGTTCCTCGGCATTAAATATTTGAATATTATTCTTTAAAGGGGTACGTTTCCTGAAGCCCAAGTAACCTTACCAGGAGAATGTAATTTTTGCATATAGTTAACTTTGTTTAGCTAAAGCTGCATTACTTGAAACATCCTCACCCACACCTAAGACAAATTTACAAAAGTTTTCCTGGAATTTATCAACAACATTTCTCTCTTGATATCCCCATACTTCTGCCCCATACAACAACATTGGTTTAATTTTCCAATCAAAGATTTTAAATACTACATTGACAGGAATATTTTGAAATGTTACTGTAATTGTTTAATCAGTTGCAACGCTTTAGTGGCCTTTGCAACAAGCGTCTTAGTACAAACACTCCAAGATAACTTTGTAGAAATCATGATACAAAGATAATAATAGTATGACGCTGTACCATCAAAACATCCTGTTCATTATTACGAAGCTAGCCACCATTTCTAAATACTAAAATCTCAGTCTATTCATATCAACTTGCAACCCCTTTATTTTTCTGTACAACTACATGTAATTAAAGACAAGCCCCCGAGAGAGTACAGGCTATCAGACATCTTGATGATCAACCCCGAGGTTAATAAAACTTTTTCTAATTTTCTTTTCATTTATATGCTTAAATATTAGGATTTCAGAACATCTTAACATCTTCATTTTACTTTGAATGAATAATACAAAATATAATTCTCCTACATGTTTAAATTCAATGTCATAAAGTCAATGATTTGAAAGAATCTTATTAGAAGTCAGCAACGCCCGTTAGTTCCGAAATATCAAATGCTTCCGTATCGTTTTAAATGTGTCTCTGTGATGCTTTAGTAGATATCAACGGGGTTCCATTTATTAACAGGACAAAAGACGATGATTATATTTTATGCTTATCTTCTTAAAATCTTTAAAATGTGTCCTTGAACATCAGGAATTAAAATGAGTTCAAGTCATTTTAATGGGTATGATTATCAACAAATAAATATTCATGATACTTCCAAATATAATTTAATTTATTTTCTCGTGATCTCGTGTGTATTTCATTATTATTGAAAACAGTATTACCCTCCAAGTTTTATATGGTAGATTTAAAGGCTAAGCATCACGACATTGTCACTCCCGGGAAGCCGGGTTACTGCAGAAATGAGCTTTAACGGAGCCCTGATACTATTTTTAGTAACTGTTACATCTCAGTCGGATCCAAAACGCGGACACGGGTTACTTATCAGGGATGCAAACATGGATGTGAGTACAATCTATCATTGTAACTTACTTGCATCATTACACTCATAATAATGAATATGTACATTGCCATTTCGAACAGATCAATTCAGCGTTTCTGAAATATTACCAGGTTTTGTGTTGATGAAATGGAATAAAGTTCATTTTCTTGATTCATGTATCGTTTTCTTTCTCAATAGTGACACACATTTCGATAAAAAAATATGTTGTCATATGATTTATAGACATATCGTATGCAAACATTTGTTTTCTATAAAAAATTCATCTTAAAAGAATTTTCAGATGTTACAAACTTAATGAGGAGTGTTACGAAGAAAAACGGAGCCGTATCTTTACTGGTACGAAATTAAACGGAGCAAATGTTTTAAATTTTGGTACACTGATATTTTGGTAAAATAGCTTGAAAAATGAAATCAATGACTCGCAAAAGTTATGTTGGTATTTGAACGATAATGTGATAAGAATTTTGTAATACAGGATGGCTTCCTGAAACCGAAATGCGACAAAAACCTAAACATTGGCTCACATTTGTAAACAAATCACAAAGTCCTTATTAATACAAACTGACAATGAACAAACTACTTGTCTAACGTATTCTTATATCTATATTCGACCTCTATCAAACACTATAATAACAAACGCAATGTTAGAGAAAAAAATCTTACTCTCGGTCTTGCACGTGTTTTGGCTCCGACTGAGATGTAACAGTTACTAAAAATAGTATCAGGGCTCCGTTTAAGCTCATTTCTGCAGTAACCGGCTTCCCGGGAGTGATTGTCGATCTACGAGGTATGATAAAGTGTTAAAAAAGTATTCTTTTTAAGAGTCATATTACATGTCAAACTACGTTTATAGCAATCTGCCAAAATATTCTCTCGAGATGGTATAAAAGTTGCATCAATCAATGATAAGATTGAACGATTAAGGTTGATATATGACATTGTCAAGATAATGATGACAGATGCGTCCCAGAATCCATTTATCTCTCAGCTGAATTACATTTTATGAGGTTCCTTTTCACATTATCTCTCGGACAAACCTTCAAGAAGGGATCTGATTTACTGTATATTGATATTATCAATAGTAAAGTTTTATATTATTTGGTTGAAAAAGCCAGTGCATGTTTATTTTTGCCCCATCATGAAACTGTGTTCAACATAATTAGTGTTGGAGCCAATGAACGGCTTAAAACGTGCCTATCGGCCTAACAATGGTCATTGTTCGTTAGTTGAACTTAACATGTGAAATTATATGTCACTTTTGGGAGCTTCTTAATTGATCTTTCAAACAGTCAGTATTCACATGTTATATTCATATATTATGTTGTATGTCTAATATTTATCACTAGTATTCCTCTCACTTGTATGCTTAAATTTGGCTTCTCAGAATAAGTGTGACTGTTACAAAACTCCTTTTGAGTAGTATATATTCAAACCACATCATATACATTTGGCATTTACAATCAAACCACCCTAAATAATTCGCAATAATTCACGAACAAGTACATTTAAATCGGATTTCGAAACAAAATAAGACACGATTAATGACATCTTGCTGTGTAACAACCGAACATGTTTCATTTCTTACTTATCTTGTTATATTGCAAAAACTGTCAAGCATGCATTTTGGCAAGGATTCAGCTTACGGTATGTTTTTAATTTCTAATTGCGTAACACATTTTACTGCAAATGATGTTCATAACACAATGTATTTTTTCTGTCTGCTAAGCGTATTTCTTATTTTGATACCGCCCAGGTTCCGGTAATGGCGTGTATATAGCTTATGATGATGACTCTTGTGCGTTTGAATCATCTCCTGAGAGACTTGCAAATACAGAAAGACGTTGCATCAACTGAAAATGTACTTTACTAATATATTAGATGGTAATTTCTTTTCAGTCTTTATCAACAATTTTGGCAAAAAAAGCATATATCTGTTGTAATTTTCTGTGTATCCACATACTGATAAAAGTTTCATCTTTTTACGAACTGTACTTTTAATCAAACTCTGACATCAAAAGGCATCTATAAAATATTATTAGATCTCATAACACCCATTTTTTAAAGAAATATACATTCAATTACCATTCATCATAACAGTAAAATTATAATTCAATTGACTTATATCCGATCCGATTTTCCTACTAAGCGGCAGTTTTGTGCTGACGGGCAAACGATAAGGCATAATCCTAACTAGAGAGTTTCTGGAAATAAGTATGGATTCCATACAAATATCAACAAACATCAAGATTTATGTAAGCAAAAACGGCCTAAGAGTAATTGAAGGGTCCGTGTGACGGGGTGTCAAAAAGGACTGTTAACTGCAACCTAGCTCTTGAAAAAGACTCAATTTGGAATATTCTGAAAGCTGAGATAATTATCGATACCATGATATATGGAATGACACCATTGAATTTGGTTGCAGAAAGATTATTCACAATGAAATCACATAATTTTCGAGTTTGGTTGCAGTCCCCTATAGGCACCTGCAACCAAATTATTTTTCCAAGAAAATACATGTTTTTATCAAACAGAAGAGCCTGGGTTTGAAGAAATTTGGTTGCAGATGGAATGTATGATGATTTAACAACTGTTGATCACTTACCTGGCTTTTTATTTACATTTCAATGACACATAAGCCACTTACCGATCGCTATCGAGTCCGGTTTTCGATCATGTCACATCATGTTTTGAAATCGTTTCTGACAGTATGGATAGAAATATTTCACTGACCTTGATTATTTTAACAGTTTCTTTCATAAAGCATGTCACGGTAGGTACTTTTGACATTATTTGACCAAATTGATCGCTAAATTTCATTTTTGTGTTTCAACGTGCTCCCATAGCGAATTTGAATTGTTGTCATATCTCAAAACGATTCTCATTGGCTGTCAGGAATCCCTTTAATTGCAAAATGATTTTGATAGAAAATAAACATCATTGAGTAAGTTTAACAAATGGTTTCTATCCAAAAACAGAACAAAATCAATTATAAATCAAAAATTAGAAAATTTGAAAAATTGATGGAAATGTTTGAGATTGAATCAACCAATTGTAGGACACGTTACATACCGCATGGCATTACGTCACTCACAGTGCGAGAGGGAATCTGTCAAAATGGAAATCTTGATTTGTTTTTGTTTTCACGTAAAATAAGGTAAATTATAAAACTCCTGCAACCAAACTTGCCTCTTTGCTATTCAACAGGCAACTAAAATCTCTGCAACCAAATTAGTGTTTGTCAAGACATGAAAAATGATGGATAATTGCTAGAAAATAATTTGGTTGCAGTTGCCTATAGGGACTGCAACCAAACTCGAAAACCACTCGGTTTCATTGTGATTGTACGTTCTGCAACCAAACTCAAGGCTTCACGGAAATGGTTGATTTATAGTAAATCATTTTAGCTGTCAGAATATCTTCATTTCAATCATTTTCAAGGAAAAGGTGGCATTTTATTGATGTTTTAGATACCCCGTCATTCGGACCCTTCAATTACTCTTAGGCCGCAAAAACATATTTTGTATAACCTAATTTTAAAACATTCTCTCCCCACAGAGGCAGATCAAGTCATGTACATTTAGCCTCTGTTCTATTACGACGAAATCCGTGGGTTCCGGTAGTTTCCCCTGGCGGAAAAAACTTTCATCTCAATACATTTGAATGTCTTTATCAAATGACAAGGCTTCTCGCATGGAAAGGGTGGTTCATGTCACAATGCCTTTGCCTTGTTTCAGTAGCCAAAATGATGATTAAAGAACAGCGTCGCTGATTTCACAACTAGTTTTGATTGCCTCCAATCAGGCATCTCCCTTTCTATCCCACAAACTCGTCGTAATAGAACAGAGGCTATATCAACATGACTTGATCTGCCTCTGTGGGGAGAAAATGGTGGTGTAAATGAAATAATGACCTTGACTTCGTGAATATCTGTGATAACCATCGAGCGAATTCACTCAGTCAGAGGTCATTATTCCAACCATATACCCCGCCTCTGAATGGCATAACTTATAATATGTCCCGGGGGACATAAATAATTATAAGATAGATCAACCATTTAATTTACCTAGAGGATTCGTGACACAATGTCTTTGCTTATGTTAAGATCCAGAGCAATTGGCTAGTAAAAGGTGCATTCGGACCCATAAACCACTGACCTTTCACCAGTTAACTCAAGTTTAGTGAAGATTGATGTCAGTCAGGTTTTACTGTCAGTATAGCATTTGTATACATTATTAAAGTCCAATTAGCATGTAAATGTTAACAATTAACGAAAATTTCCCTAAACACCTTCGTGGATGACAGCTGCATCGCAAAATTGAAAGGGTAGATTAACATCTATTGCGTAATACACAAGACATGTTCACGTTACGGCTTGACAAGATTATGGGATTCGAGATATCCGCCTCGAGCTTGGTGTTATACGACGAGCCGAAGGCGAGTTGCATAACACCTAGCTAGAGGCGGATATCTCCCCAAACACCCCGCCTCTGAATGGTATAACGAATTTATCCTACCGAATGTTTAAACAAAACGCATAAATTGAAGATAGAAAGTAAAAACTGCGTAAGTGATTTTACTATAGTTTGTTCAAAGCTACATATCGATGGATCAAAGGTAACCAGCTTGATCATGTGTTCGAGGGAACATACATTGTACATTTCAAAACGCTTAATCTGCTCGTTTTTTTCGTGCTTTTATGTGCCGGGGTATAAATGATTCATTACCCCGCTCAAGAGAGTGATATCAGTATTTATCCAGGGTCACGTGGACCAATCAGAAAACGAGATTCTTACATGAGGTAGGATAAAATGTTTTCAGTTGCGTCCGTGGTTCCGTTATTCGGTGGTTCCGAAATGCTCTCTATATATTCAGTGCCAGTTTTGCGTGCTTAACTTGTTCTATTTCAAAGACGAGTCGAGTCGACATTTTGTTGTCCAAATTTGATCCTGTAATACATCATTTTTCAAGTACACACACCTCGACTATTTTCATTGCATAATCAAAATTTCCTTTACTGCCACTAATTGAAATGTTGATAATTGATTTTGTTTCGAACAATGTTCTCGAATTTAGCATGACTTATGCGTGAAATACTTCCTGAACTATTACTTAAAGTGACATCAATTAAACATATATTTCATGATTTGCGCACACCTAATGACTTTCCCGACTTGACCTGTATTCTACAACATCAATCAATTGTCCTAATGACTTTATATAAATAGCTTTTGATAAAAGAGAGAGAGAGAGTTTTTCATTGGTCACAAATTTCAAACATCTGCATTATTTCAATTACTTGTTGTCATATCAAAACTTTTATAGAAAACATGTCACGTTTATTTGTACTAAACGACTAATGTAAAGATTACACCCGATCGTTAATATTTCAATTATTTCATATAGTACAAATAATGGTGACATGTTTTCTGTAAAAGTTTTGATATGACAACAAGTAATTGAAATAATGCATGATAGTAAAGTAATGTGTTTTCCCGTATTGTTTAAATGTTGCCTAGTAACGCTAATTTTCAAACGTGAATACATGTTTAAAGATGCCAAGCCGCCATGTTAGATTTGCCCCATGGGCGCAGCCATTAACTTGAACCTTGCCTAAGTGTCTGTAGCCAGTCGGTGCGCAGCGTAATGCACTTAGGGAACCAGAATGGAGAAAGAGAGTAGAAACATATGGGAGAAAGAAGATCAACAGGTTGAGGGGGTTTGAGGAACCGACTCTTAAGACTTTGAACTACCTGTGTTTTGGGGGATATTGGTCATTCACCGACACCACTGTCGTACCAGAGACACGGAGTATTGTTTTGACATCAATTTTATAGAAAACATCCCACACATTTGAAAGTGTTATATGTCTGTATTGTCTATACGGATTTTTAGGAAAATATTTCACCTTACTCAATTCTTGAAAACACTACTGAAATGAAAAGACCTTTCATGGGCTAACTTAAACAATGCCTTTTAGTTCAATATTAGTTGTTACTAAATCTTCCATTAGGTGAACAACAGTATCATTAAAGATTGTTTTGTCAGTTCTATCAAGATCAAAAACTAGGTTATGGAGCCCATCCATCTGCTTTGTGAACAATGAATTTATTGCGGCCAATGTGTCTCTTTTATCTTCTTTTCCTAACAAATTGTTGTCTCCTTTACCATTTGGAAGCACTGGAGTGAGGGGCATATACTTTGTGTCGTCGACCTTTTCAGCTACAGATTTTGAAAACTTAGCCAGTTACCACCCAGATAGCAAAGGTTTGTTGGGCCAACATCTGTAAATTGTTGGTTGGTTGGCCCACGATTTGATAACGTTGGCCCAGCAAAATCATAATGACGTTAATACAATGGTTGTGTTTTGATAGTTGGTCCAATGATGGGCCAACATATAAAAGATTTCACATTTTTTTTATCATTTGTATGTTATTTCATAATGTCAGCCCAACGTTGAGCAAACGTTGTAAATGATATTTACTTTATAGCCATTGTTTTGTACCTTTAGTTTTCGTTGAATAAGGATGGAGTAAGTTAAAGTAATACATTCAAAGGATAACGATTTAAACAGATTTGTAAACGCCAATGAAAAATAATCTGAAGATTTTAAAGAGAACTACTGAATTCGAAACCTGCTTGTCACATAGCTCTGCAGAACAGTAAAAAAGCAGACGACAGCAACATTTTTGGATTCCCAAAGCAGTGAGTATTAAATTTTGCTACCAACTTAATGTTACTTGTTTTGTGAACATGGCTTTTACATTATGTTTGCCATTTTGAAAGTTACCTCAGTTTAAGAATTATTGAAACACAAAATATATGTTAAACGATTTAGACTCTACTTAATTAAATGCAGTCCATATAATCATACATTTGTTGAATGTCACTATTTTACAATACATTGAATATGACTTTTTTTTAAAAACAATTAAGCATGACACAGGAAAAGGATGAAAATTTGAATGAAAATGATATTGTTTTCAATCGTTTATTTATAATTCAAGTTGTACCGTCTTATTAATTTTTCTTACCTGACATTGACCCAACATTGGCCCAACATTGGCCCAATGATTACGAGTTGTGATTTCTTCTTACGTTAATTTATTTGTTGATAACGCTAGTCTAGTTGGCAAATGTTGATTTAAAATCTCTAAAAATGCGCATTAGCTATGTAGTTCATCAGGCTATTTGGTAATCAATCATACAAATGGTCATAGTATTAGCAAATGATCAGTCAAAAAATTTAATAACTCTGTACACATCGGCTCAGGAGTCGGACATTTCTAGTTTTATAGATGTGTAAAAATATATATTCAAGTATCAACATATGAAAACTTTGATTAATCAGAAATACATTTTGACAATCACTGTAGAGCATCAAAACCAGTGTGTGTTCTCATATATTTTTATTTGAAACTAAAGTTTCTGTAGCTCGAGAAAATAACATCTTATTTTGAGTACAAATGATGGTATGATTTTACAATGTTTATGTACTTTTAGCATTTACTGTGTGACTGTTATATGACTAAATTGTTGGAATAAAATAATAATATGTACTACACTATATATAACATTTTCTCATATTCAATTATGTCAGTAGGAATTTGGCTAGTTTTTGCCCTCATCCATTTGATTGTTCGGTTCATAATGGTTAAGTGATTTATGTTGTTATAGTTTGATAAGTTTGGTTCAAAACGTATTTAATTATTTCAGGAGCAGACCACAAGAACATGTAAGGACCAAATTACAACTGATGTCAACAAGTTTTGGAAATTGGACCAGCATCGCATACAAAAGTTCATGTGACAAAAGAATATGCCCCATTAAAATATTTAAAATGTCTATTCGTTTTGTTCTTTGTATTTCAGTTAAATAGCTAAAAGAATAGGTAAACCAAAGGCAATCAAGGAACACGGGACATGATATGACATTGGGCCAACTAAACACCAATTATTGCATAATGGTGTTCCAACTGTGGTCCACTGTAGTCTGTAGATTATCTTTCACTTGGCCAACATTAAATCAATTAAACACCAACATTATCATGATGATGGGCCAGATGTGGGCCATCATAGTTTGTTTATTTTCTTTCATTGGCCCAACATTTAACCAACATAATGGGCCAATGTGGAGCCGATGAGCATCGTTAGGGTTGCAACTAGGGGCCAACGAAACCAATAATGTTGGATCGATGTTGGCCCAACATATGAATTCTAAATGGGCATTACATTGGTCGAAGTCTGTCATTAGGTCGTCACTTGGGACTTGCCAGTGTGATATCAGCCTCTTGTCATGACTGAGCCAACCCCTTGCAACTACATAACAAGGATTGATATCCCAACACATTATACGAAAATAATTTCCAATAACATTTTGACCGCCACGAACGGATTTGATTGAATTAAATGTGCGTAATGAAAGTGCTTAAATTGTTTCTGAAATTATTGAATGTCTAATCATCAGATGACAACATTACTTTACACAATGATGGCAAGAGGATTGAATGAATGAATGAAAACTTTATATGACATATTTCAAAAATATTATTTGATAAGATGATCAGGAAATTTTAAGTTTTGCATATGCTGTTTAAATCCCTGCCAAATATGTTCCACTAGTAATTTTTGCGTAAGCTAATAAGTACGTGATGTGAAATTGTAACTGTTCTTCATTACTCTAAAAACAACAACTTGTGATAAACTATTGATTGAATGGGTCGAATTTAAGGGAACCCTATATAAATATTATATGCACAGAGTTCAAAATTAACTTAACAAACTTTCGGTAAGAAGCTGTACCTAAATGTTAATAGATAATAGTAAATTTTAAATCAAAATATGAATTTTTTTGGGAGAATGAACTACAAGAAACCTTACTGCCCTAAACAAGGCTATTCTGCTCAGATTGGTCACAACGAAAAATAAAGTCTTAAACAGCCTTACCAAAACTAGCATGTCCAGAAATACGTTAACAACAGTGCTGAAAGGGGAGGGATTGCAACATAGGCTGTAATTTCTATACTTGATTAGGATGGCTATTCTTGGTCCTTTGTCAGGAAATTCAATTGACTGTAAATCCAATCAGGTTTGTCAACACCTAAGTTAGCCATTTCACAAGCAAAACTAGAGATAACATGTACTCGCCATGAGCAGAATATAAAAAATGTATGTTTTCGGCAATTTCAGTAGTTCTTTACAACGATGAATAGGGTAAGAGTAGATTCAGGTTTTTGTTTCATGTGGATTTCCTTATATTTGGATTTCTTCCCCATAATGAAATTGAGTTTCATGCAGTGCTGATGTGTGCATTTGTGAGTATAACATGAACAAGAGTGTATCTGAGAAGAAAGACATCAAAAGGATAAAACAAATACTTCATCATTGTTATCCTTCATTGTAACCCAAAAACAATCTATAAGCACACCCTGTCAATAAGGCATCGTAACTGATAACCGTTAGATATCCACTTCATTTTTAAAAGGATTTATTTTTCAATTTGTGAATCACTATTTTCCCGTACCAACATCAAACATGTTATGAACATAACATGGCCTTTTGTGATAAGGGTGTAAAATGTCCTCTTTTTGCCCGGAATTGGCATTTAATCTTTCTAGTCCTTTACCGAAAAGTGCTAAAGTCTTGCTCATTATTTCATAGCCATACAATGGATACATCGAGATACATGTCATGTCTGCAGCTTCATGTTATAACGGAACTAGATCGTGATTAAATATTAAGAATAATAAGGATTAAAGATACACTAAATAAATATAGTGCTAAATTGCAAAGCGATGTTTTTCCTCACAATATTGAAATCAAGTTTTGAAGAAATTTCTTTATATTACATGTTATTTTAAGTTTTGTCAATCTCTGAAAATTTGTCATCACAATTTGGTCGTACATAGATATCAGTCATTGCAGATTTCTTTTAACAAATTTATACTACTACATACATTGCCAAATATTCACTATACACATGAGTGTGGGATTTGTGGTCTTGAGAACAGTGGTATAACTGGTATGTTATACAATGTGTCATGGAGGCAACCCTTGAGTCAAAACATCTTCAGTTTTTATAGAAGATACAACTGTTATGCTTCGCAATTGCCTTATTTCAATTACAATCAAATCTCGTTAATCCGTACGATTTGGCTACACCTGAAAACTTATCTGCATCAAAACGATGATGTATTTTGTATGTATAAAGTGAAACTTCTCAATATTCTCACCTTCAATATCAATGAGCTACCCTAATGAAAGTCAATACAAGGAGAGCATTGATGACAGACTTTGTGTGTTTGAAATCTATAGAATTCTTCTTTAGGATTTCAGTACTCAGTAGTTGATTGTAGTTAAGATGTGTTCATAACTGACAAGATATCTTCTCCTTTGTCAATTCTCAAGTGTAAAACAATGGTAAGAATAGTTTGTGTTTTTTTTAAAGCGTTATAAAGCTCAAATTCATTTCAGAATTTTTATAGATCATGACGTCCATACTTTACATGTACTTTTGCCAATTATCAAAATAGTTGTTTTTCTTTATTTCTAAAAATATGAACAATGCTTGCTTATACGGAGTAGTCTCGACAAATCTGTCACGCTTTGGCACAACTTTTGTGAGTGTATAAATACTGGTCGCTGTTCATCAACAACTTCGGGCTTTTTCAATTTTACGACTATTGTCATTAATATTGCTTTGACGACACTGCTTCAAAACTGCAACCACCAGATAATTTCTTATATTGGCTTTGTCAACCAATGCTAAATTTGGTTCTCTCTTTCTTCAATTCCGCAGAGTCCAATTTATTTATGCTCGAAGTGCGTCAACATATTGTTATCTTTGCAGAAGAGTTTGTGTTCTTAGGTGACTTAAAAACTTCTGTGTGAAAGTGAATGCTGTAAACTGATCTCAAAATTCAAGGTTACTTTAAAACAGTATTCATTATATTTAATCTATAACAATTAATAATCATTCAGAAAAACATCATCATACCAAGGAACTTTCATATGTTTTCTATTCGTTATCTTAAAATGTTTACGTGTCATGTTTTAAAAATGAGAATAAAAAATATAAATGATAAATGTCTAATATATTCAGCTCCTTTGATAAGAATGTAATCTTCATAAACAAATGTGTTGATAATATACAACTGATTGACATATTGATGTTTTATATGATTGAGGATGTGATAATCTGTAAGTAAAATAAACCCTCTATCTGGCTACAGTAATGATAGCCTATTTCGTCACGCTACTGATAATATAAATTGTCTACCTCACTCGATTAGAAAAACATGATATCAGCCGCGAAAGGCAGATAACTATCCTTTTTGTATCATTATCATCACTGCATTCATTGTCAAATGCTTAGCTTTGTCGGGAGTATGTATACATTACCTAGTTGAGTTATAGTTTTTTCATAAAAATTGATTATTGTCAAACATTAGAGTAGCTTCTGCTGATATCAGTTCTCAATATGTGAACGATGCTGCTCTAGCTGGCTACACTATAACAGCTAGAGAGTTGCAATGACTACACTATCATAATCTTTCACTGATGAAATGAACTCTTTATCACAAGGATCTGAATGGTCACAGCCTAAAGTGTTTGCTTTCACAGCTTTGTCAAACAGATCAATCAAATATCATACTAATTGTACCATTATAGAGGTCTTGCTAGAAAAGATGTTTATTCTATCAATCCATGAAACTAAAGCAGCATAGTATTTGACATTCTCTCCTCACAGAGGTAGATCAAATCACAAATGTTGATCCAACCTCTGTTCGCGTTAGACCAATTCCGTGGTTTGCGGTAGGTTTTACAGCACTTTCCCCTGGCGGAACAAGACTTTTGCATGGAAAGGTTGGTTCATATCAAAATGCTTTTGTCATGATTAATTGGCCAATATGATGAATTTAGGACAGGGACGCTGTCTGCACAACTAATTATGATTGCATCCAATCGGGCTTCTCCCTTTCCATCCCACAAACTCAGCTAATGTTAACAGAGGCTACAACATTGATAAACTTGATTAACCTATTGGTATTGGTGCACTGCTACACTGAATACCAGAGTAGTAGCACCATGGTTCGATAGTTCGTTGCTCGCAGGTTTCACCGCAATACATAGCCACAATAGTGTTGCGGCCTTTCTCCCTGCA
Source organism: Steromphala cineraria (assembly GCA_916613615.1). Taxonomy (NCBI): domain Eukaryota; kingdom Metazoa; phylum Mollusca; class Gastropoda; order Trochida; family Trochidae; genus Steromphala; species Steromphala cineraria. Next base: position 23,384,877 of record OU744736.1, on the reverse strand, counting down.
ATAATACTAGCAGCCAGGATTTTAGTGAAATATAAACGGGATAAACTTCAGCTCACCTTAGCTTAACCTGAAATGTCTTTAATGCGAATAAAAAAATTATTGCCTATAAAGCGATTGATTTTATATAGACTTCCCTGTATATCACTTTATTTATCTCAGTTAAGTTTATATCCTTAACATAAAAATAAGCATGTTACTAGTGTTATTCGAGGGTTCTCTCATAACTGAGTAAAATAAGACCTTATGATCAATAATTGTAAGCTTCATCTTAGTGTTTCTCTTGGGTCATCAAATGACTGCTCTAATCCAGGAAAGTGCTATATCGATTCCTTTATCTCTATCAACGCATGTTTGACCGACGACAGGGATACATTTAGCGACAGGAAGTACTTGATAAGGTCGGGCTCCAGCTCTCTCTTGATATCCAGCCTTATAACATGAAGCATTTACAATTGCAGCGGATTAAGTCAGGGGCTGTATGAGATTCGTCATTACAGGAACAATTTAATGGTACTTACTATCATCAACAAGTGTTTATGATTTGCAACTGAAAATAATAGCGTTTAAATATACATGTATGTAAAATAGCCTAGATACAGTTTAAGACATTTGGTTATCAGCAACGAAATCAATGTAAACTTTTATGAAACTTTTCCTTCAAGAGTTAGTTTAATATATTTGTTATATAAACATTGAATGATTTTGATTGTCAGATAACAATTATAAAACAGTTTGATAAACGATTAAATAATATTATTACTCTCCCGTTGAAGATATCGCTGTTTAATAAATCTACAATGTTATTACACATTGATAAGATAAGATAAGATAAGATAAGATAAGATAGTTTTATTTGCACAGAGAACACCCTTCTTGGGCAGTGTACAAAACGAGAATAAACAAATTTCATGACATACATAATATAAACATAACAAATAACAGAGATATGCTATTATACAATAACATCGCGCGCTGACAGAATGACGTGACGTAATGATGACGTCACAATTGTTAAGTATGACGTCATAATGTCAGCGGGCCGGCCGCGACAGTCATGTTGGCGACTTTCTTTGTATTTTTATGATGTTATTAAGCAAGTAATAAATAAAATACTAAACTCAGTCCCGTTTCATAACATTTTTATGAAACTCGTGAATGGTATAGGTATTTAACTCATTTTCGCTCGTTAAATATCAACCCATTCACTCGTTTCATAAATATGTTATGAAACGGGACGTCGTTTAGTATTCTCTATTTTCATTATGTCCCTCTTAGCACAAAAGGGGACTGAGTTTTGAGATAAAAGGGAGTAATCGAGAATGCAATCACAATAAAAAAAATTACGTTCTGAACTACCATTGGCATGTGATTTGTAATGTGCATGTTTGCTTATGTTTGCAGCAGCCTCGGATTTCCGTTTGCTCATATTCTTTACAAGGCCTTAAAGGGGGAGTTGCACGTTTTTTGAAAGTTTTATATTTTCAATGTTTCACTGATCATTGTTAGTAAGTACTAAATGTATTAGAACAATCTAATAACACAAACCAATCATCCGTTGTCAGAGAAGTCCATTGGCAGCCATTTTTATGTGAACGCCTTTATTTCATTTTGTGTCAGAAAAAGGAATAGCATGGATGAACTTAAGATTATATATTTGATTTTTTACAGCTTCATTTACTCTGAATATATCATCTTTCAAATAGAACCATTTATTTAAAGTTTCCTGACATTGCCTTATATTCCCCCTAAAAACGTGCTACTCCCCCTCTAACAAACCTATTATTTTATAATTAGCATTGAAAACAAAGCTCTTCGACAGCATGCACATGGTATGGTCTTATGTATTTGTTAATAGAATACATTGCATTTATTAAAGCGATAACAAACGCATGTATGTAAAAAGAAATATCACACTTGTTCCTTGCCATCACATTTTAACATGACAATGAATAACTTTCTTTCTTGTTTTCTTTGTGTATGCATACCATTATGATTAAAAATTATGACCTGGAAACGAAATAAGAGTGGACAGTCTTATGGATTATTAATTTCTTTCTAGTTTTATTTGAACTTTATGCATACCACATCATTTGTAATCAATGATCTGGAAATGAACTGAGAGAATAGACAGTGTGATAGAGTACTCCAATTCATTTATTCTCTTTTACCTACATCAGATTTTCGTTTATTTTGTTCTGCTCCTGACTGTAACATACAGAATGTTCAGCGGTATACACGAAGCTATTACACGAAGCTATTCGACAACATAGTTATACCAAGTGTCAACTTCATCACCATATGATTGATCACTTGTCCGGATCTCTTGTGAAAGTGTGCTTTTCTCAAGCATCGTTTATATCAGCAAAAAATGTAACTTGTCAATTACTTTCCCTCGTTACTGGTAATTACTGGTGTTTTTTTCGAAGCACATATAACAATATATCCCATTTTGCTCTATAGCTTCTACATTGTATGTTGTTGTTTGGATATTTTTAAGGGTGATACCTTCTGTTTATATACATTATCCTCGTTCAATAATTGTATGACTCTTAGCTACTTAGGATAAATTGTAAGAATAATTATTTTAAAACATAAAAAGATTCTTTATTATATATTATATTCTGGAGGAACTCAAACATACATTTAGCATTATTATTTTCCGACACAACATCCAATATTTATGTCTTTCCTTAAAACTGCATTCATCTTAATAATTTTCATTTATGCTATCAACAAATCATACCGATGATGGTATTGAGGAAATTAGTTAGCACTCATCAAATGAGTAATCAATTTTCTAGGGAACTGCAGCAGCCTGGCATTAGTTGGGTGTTTTCCCGATTTTCCTTTCCATTTAAGTGTCCGGACTGTGATTGACGGAAGTTTTACAGCACTCTCTCCATGCTTTTACCGCACATGTATTTAGTGCATGTCACTATCGCCAAGAAAGGGGAATTAATCTTCACATTTATGAATAGCTTTTCCATTGGATGACCTTATGAGTTATCTTCATTTTCTTCACTGAATTGTACAGAGAAATTCAAGAAAATGATCAAATGAAGAGAACATGTAATTAATAGTTTATATAGTGATCATTTTTATTTTAGATCATGTTTGGATACTAAATTTAATAATTTATGTAACAAATATTTTTCTCGAAATCACAACAATGGCAATATTTACTAAAACTTTGATGATTATATCTTCCTAAAAAATAATTTAAATTTTTTTTTTGGTTCTATAATTAGTACAGTCTAAAAAATGGGAGTTAGGTTTATAAGGTAAAGACCATTAAGGAGTGGCATCTAGTCTGTACTTCCCTACCGTAATCGTTTAGATAAGAAATCAGATATTTATGAATGATAAAAACTTCAACATTTTGAGCCATTATTTGAATACCTCTGCCTGAATTTGAAATCATTTCTGTTCGCCATGTTATCATTCTGGAAAAGAGCAATCTTTCAGATTACAATTATCACTATTTGAAGAGTTATGAAAATAACGATACTTCATTCAGTAGTAGTTAAAAATAAATTTTTAACAATTTAAAAAGACATGAACCATGAAATATATATTGCATTTCAATGGTTAACAAATAAACAAATTTGGTGTACAATAATTGTTTTTGTTCTGTTTCCCCTGTGTGTCTTAGAATTTACATGTGTAAGTGAGTAATATACGCCCCTGAGATCAATCGTGAGCATAATATAGTGTTGCTAGAGGACAATCAAATGACAGGAAAGTGCTATATCGATTCCGGTATCTCTATCAACGCAAGTTTGATGGACGACAGAGATACATTTAGCGACAGGAAGTACTTGATAAGGTCACGCTCCAGCTTTCTCTGTATTTCATGCCTAATAACATGTATCATATCATTTCCATGTTCAATCCTCTACGCAAACCAGAAGGGACTATATGAGAGTTCTTCTTACCGACACTTTATTATATTACTTACTTGAATTAAAAATGACAAGCTTGTGGGATTTGCATTTTTCATTGCAATTTGCGAAAGTAGTAAAATTAACATGTGATACTTCTATAATTAATACTTCTATTGTCATAACAAAATTTCCTTTATTTCCTCTATTCATGTGAACATTGCACGCCTGTTGTGCACTGAATAAGATTGAAAACCCTGGTTTCTGAGAATGACTAAGTTGAAACCTGATAATTGATTTAATCATTCTTTATTACACTTTACACTTTAGAACGCATAGAGACTGAGTTTTCACGTAATCGAGAATGCAATCCCAGATATTCTTTTGAGTTCTAAAACTCGTATCGGCATGTGGATTGCAATGAGTTCATCGGCATGTGGATTGTAATGAGTTCATTATGCATGCCTGCTTAAATGTTCTGCCTTCAATCATCAGATATTCACGACTGAAAATGAAACAATTCAGTATCATCTTTCTTTGTTACAAAGTTTGTAAAACAAATTGCAAACACTGTGTTTCTTTGCATTATTCAAAGACAAATGAGGAGGCAATTCTTATATTGCTTAATAAGTACATGTATATATATGTGCGAAACGATTGCAGTCGTTCTTGGAGATTTCAAAGAGATTTCACTACGCTTGCCACTTACGATTAAAGAACCCACTAGGAACGCCGAAAACTGCGTGTCTATTATGACAGAGGGTTTAGCAGTTGAGAAAGAAGGGTGAGTGCAGTGGAAGGAGCAAATGAAATTAACCGATTAATAAAGCCGATCTTTAATAAACAAACTTCTCTGTATCAAGGTGGTTGTCAAATAAAGCGGAAGTAATTCATCAGAATAATTGAAAAAGACAGGTGAGCTCTGTTCTTGTCTGGAAATCTACAAGGTAATTCATTGCAATTCCTGATATAGATACAAGTCTCCCCCGGTGTTCATGCCATTCTAGGGCAAAAATAATCCTTGGCTAATATAGACACCGGATGTCGAACTGCCAAAGTGGAAAAACAGACGCCATTCTAAGTGAATCACATATGTTAGTAAACACCAAATATCTAATATAGCTTTACGACAAAGAGAGATGGTTACAGTTCGACAAAAAAAATCACCTTAAGATGATAAGTAAGGAATTGTATTCTGAAAGTAAATGTTTATAGTATAATTAGTTTGTCCAATTCTCTCCCCACAGAGGCATATCAAGTCATGTTGATTTAGCCTTCTCTCCCCACAGAGGCTTATCAAGTCATGTTGATTTAGCCTCTGTTCTATTACGACGAATTTGTGGGATAGAATGGGAGATATCTGATTGGAGGCAATCAAAATAAGTTGTGCAATCAGCGACGCTGTTCTAAAATCCTCATTTTGCTACTGAAACAAGGCAAAGGCATTGTGATATGAACCACCTTTTCCATGCGAGAAGCCTTGTCATTTGATAAAGAAATCCAAATGTATTGAGATGAAAGTTTTTCCGCCAGGGGAAACTGCCGGAACGCACGGATTTCGTCGTAATAGAACAGAGGCTAAATCAACATGACTTGATCTGTCTCTGTGGGGAGAAAATGTGATTGCTGAAGAAAGAACCTAATATATTCCATATTAATCCTTCCCTAACCCTTTATATTGTTTTGCCTAACTAGTATCATTATTAATTGAATTTTGAAGGGGGTGGGTATAATTTTATGTTCATGTGATTGTCTATACCTAAATGTATAGTATTTGCCTTCGTTTTAAACACTAACAAAGAATTAAAGTTTTGAAAGGCAAGTAAAACACTATGGGGACAATGGTTCATAATGGCTGTTAACTATTTCAAATATTGAAAAGAGTATTAAAAATGCAAGTAAAGCACCCTGAAATAATTAAACAATTATTTTCATCACCTTTGTCGAGTTTTGTTTTTTCTACTTTTTTCAACGTGATTTATAGAAATAACGAAAAATAATCAACGTCAGTGTGCAAAATCTTGTGTCATTCCACTATGACACGCATTCAAAACATTCTTGGACAAAAGCCTCACACCTAAATTCCATGAGTTTGTCCAAGTTAGCCACATTTGTTTATGTATATCATAAAAACTTCACATTCATCACAAGATTCGCTTCACTGGTCTAAATGATTTATTTTGATATTTATCAATTGTATTTAGACATCAAATGCATAAGAAGTCATAAATCATTCACTTGGCTAAAAATATGAGAACACGACAGCTCTTTTTAAGAATGGAAAACGGCTATGTAAATAATGATAAGTCAACAGGATAATAATTGCATTGTCTATCCACAGTAAAAATACACGAGGTTAACACTGAAGGTTTCTTGCATATATAGAGGTTATCATGCGAGTGTGTTTTTGGAATCCTTATAATAGCGCAGTAGGAATAAACATTGCATTTTGCGAGCCTTGTTAATATTTATAGCTCTCTGAATGTTTATCTAATAATGGTTCTAGTAAAGGTAATATTAGCAGACGAACTGACATCTTCTGTTACGGGATCACCGACTTAAAAATAAACAAAAACCTAACATACATAATCAGATTTTCAAAAAAACAGATTTGAAAGTAATTCATGTGATTTACGTAAAGGTATTAAGATGTGATGTGATGTGATGTGGGGTTTATCGCCGCTTTCAAGAGTATTTCACTTATATCGCGGCTGCTAGTATTATTGCAGGGAGAAAGCCCGCAACACCATTGTGGCTATGTATTGCGGTGAAACCTGCGAGCATCGGCTGGAACTAGCAACCATGGGTGGTACTCCACTGAAATTCAATGTAGCATTGCACCCAAACCTGACTGTGTGTAGAACAGTTCTCTACTGCAGACAAAGTTGCCGAGCCCCTGGCGGGATTCGAACCCCGGACCTCCTGATCCGAAGCCGAACGCGCTAACCACTGCGCTATCCCGCCCCCCAAGGTATTAAGAAAACAGTGCCATATTTGATGAAACCATATAACTTGATGCAATTTGAAACTTGCTGTCCTTAATAAGAACAGGTCTTATATCATGTATTAAGTTCAGGGCGATTTTCCTATAAACACTGATATAATCAATACTAATGCTATGTAATTGAGGTAGTCGTGTCACCAGCAGTACACATTATCTCTCAACACCATTGTCCCTTATATCCGCTACAATTGGATTGGGTGATAATTGTCTTAACATGGAATAATATCAATTCAATAAATGTGATGTTATTGCCACATTGGATCGTTATCACTAATATATACTTCCTGGATCCAGGTTTCATCTGAATATAACATTATTTATCTTAGATCTGATTTTTTACACTCTCGTGATCAATTTGGAACATGAATAATGCTTCGAAAGCCATACACATAACCCAGTAGCAGTGATCTATCTACAATTAGAAACCTATCGGGGATTTCGTCTATTGTTTTGGAGGTCTCTTGTTTTCTCGTAATATCCTCCAATGAGGTTTTACATTGGGAAGTAAGGGCATTATATTCATATGTAAGACCTACTCGGAGGTTGGAAGGTTATTATATTTCAAAAGGAAAGGGTTTTAAATTTCAATGTCGAACCCCCAACCCTCTGGGCCGTAAGCAAGCACTCTAACCACTTATCTAAAGGGCCAGATAGAAGTGAAGGCTATGTTAAACAATATATTAATTGAAGTTCAGATTTCAAACTGACATTCAATTCTTATAATTTCGCACCATATATGGAATGGAACGGCGGAGTGATGTGACTTCTGATGATCCTATGAACGAGTAACACTGCAACAAGAAATACTCCTAATTTGGAAAGAAACTTAATATTGGATAATAATAGTTAAAATTGGTCTGTGACAATATTCTAAAAAACACGCTGCACAAAGATATGCTAAATGAAGCGCACATTATGATAAAATCCCTTCGCGCAAGGACGGGAGATCAGAGTTATCTGCCTTATGCATAACGTCGTGTCATGCTGGCCGCCATTTGCAGGGGTATCTTCGTCAAATATGTAAACAACTGTGGTTAAGTGACATTTTAATTATTATAGCTGCTCTACCGTAACACTTTTACCTCTTGTGTATACATCGTGAGTATAAGGTTGTCTTTTTACGCCATACAGTACTCAATATTGATCGTGATGTAAAATGTATCAAGCAACTGCTTCGATCAGAAGATTTTGCAGTCTTACAACTGATCTAAAGCAAATGATAAAATGAATGTTTTTCACATCAAAATATATTTCTTGGTTGATAAAATATGATTAAAGTATCTTGGTAATATATACTAAAGATTTATTTAATAACATTTGATTTGATGTTGAATGGAGATTTAAAGTAGGTCCGGTAAATGTTCACACGACTTGAAAACTTCACACAAGTATGAACACTTTTTTTGTGAGTTCATGAGAAATGAATCGATGAAACTTCGATCACATGACCATGCCCTAGACCAATGAACGTTCGAGAATAGGTGTAAACTTCAGAGTGAGAAATTATATGAATATAATTTATGTAACAAATACCAAAACGCCAATGATTTACAAAGAAACAAGCTAAACATACAATTTGATATTCAAAAATGACAAGAAACTCGTATGGAAACAGTAACATTTGTTTCTTTATTTGAACTCGTGTTGAGTCAACATTTTATACATGAATGGTAAAACGTAACTAAATTATGTACAATGATCATGCAATTCTAACAGCAGCTAACCTATATTTCTTACACTGAATCTGCCGAATAATGATAATCTATTCAACGTTTATTTCTACCTTTTCATTTAAATCAGACATGGATAACAATCTCCGTGTTTCCCTGCTTCATAAAATTAGCAACCAACTTTTCACATTGACAGATTTGTACCTTACGTCATCATCATCATAATTTTATTTTCTCAACATAAGATATATACAAATACAATACATGTTAAGAAAAAGAGTCAAAAGAACGCAATACGTTCCTCTGCAAAACAAATAACAAAATGTATGTTTTATCGAAATTGTTACATGCAGTTCTTATTTCAGTCATTGGTAAAAAGACATAGAACATTTCCGCATTCCATTTTTGTGATGCGCCAAACAGACAATACACCATGTTTACACGAGGAGGTTTCCGAAATATGTGTTAGAAAGAAATAAAGTGCTCTCTTACATAAATTGTATCATCGTCCAATGGTAACGTTTAAATGTCAAGCGAAAAGCGAATACTTGAATTGATTGTTTTGATTCACACTGATATTGTAGATAAAATATACAGCTAGAGTCATATCTCATTAGCAATGGTTCCGCTGTTGTCCGACAGCAGTTCCACAATAACATAAACACACCCTAAGAGTCTATATTGATTTGACATATACAGGTGAGAAAACATGTTTTGGTACTTTTGTGGATATGTAGCCAATTTTGCGTGATTAATATCTGAGTACCCTTTCTCTCTTGGGAAATGTTGCAGTCACGTTAATTTAATTACCATTACTCATATTACTAACCACAAAGCAAAATCTTTCACGAACAAGAGGGTCGAGCTTCAATTTAACCTTTCCTGATCAAGAGTCCAAGAAGGAAAACCTTAGGTATGACAACAATTACAAATGAAGGTTAGAAATAATCGTTTACAGTCCAGTTGGAGTAATAGAATAGAAATGAATAGGAGATAGTCCAGAAAGGTGTTATCGTTATAATGGAAAGTCTCATTCTTGAGAAAGAGATATTCTTTTAATCAAGAAGTTTCTGAAAGTTTGTATACCACTAGATACTTTCGCGTAAATATGCACATATCTATCTGTGTAGTGTTGCAGTATCATCGCAAGACATAAATAGCATTCCTATTCATTGTTTCGAATTCTTTTTAATCTAAATAATATAAATTAGAGTGTAACAGGGATATTCGTTAAAATAAGTTAAAATAACGTTTTGCTACTTTTGGATAATTGCATTTATGATATCCTATATTTCAGTGTCAAAATCAATATTAAATTATTCTGTAAATATGATATTTTCGTTGCAATGCGAATAATTATTTCCTATCCACATGATAAGTAACTGAATATCCAACTCACTCACTCCACAAAAGTCAATGGAAACAGCAATTTGACACTCTTATAATCTTGGAAAGAGAAAACTAGTAACCTATTTCCTTTTATTCTTTACATAAAGATCACTCCAACTAAAAGAGAGGTGTATTATTTTTCGGATTGACATAAAAAGAAACAATTGAGAGTTAATAAATCGTATGATCATAACCTTTTTGTCAATATTGTGGAATAGAAAATTGAACAATCTGTTTATGAACTATTGTTAATTAGTGTCCTCAAAGAAATTCAAGAAAAAGGTTTGCATTGCTTTTTTTTCTTGTACTTGTTATTATCCCGATAGATCCATTAGCACAGCTGACACTAGATAACCACATGAGCTGCAAATGTACTTGCCCACGTATTGTATTAATTACATCAAGGTTGGACTAGTGTAACAGTCTATATCATGACATCAGCGGGTGACTCCAAGCCGAAAGTGTTGCAAGATACAGAGACAGATATTAAGTCGGGAATTGTTGATCATCCTCTGTTCGACAACGCCACGTTTGTGGGAACGAGATGTCCGATTGGATCAAAGTTAGTTGTGCCATCAGCCGAACTGACAACATTTCATGAGTTCATCTGTCTCTGTGGGGAGAGAATGGGGCATGTGCTGCAGGTTGCTGAATAAGGAGTGGAGGTGGTGTCTGTCCATTTTCTGTGTATCACTTTCCGCTGCCTGTCTGGTCTTGCTCCTTTGTACCTTGCTGACTGCCTCACACCCAACCGTGTCTTCTTGTCATCCCCTCCGTAAGCACATCTACATACGGACAAAGATCCTTCAAGTATGCAGCATCGACGGCCTGGAACCAGCTACCCCAACTTCTCAGGGACTGTACAGAATTGTCTACTTTTAAATCATCTTTAAAGACACACTTCTTTCGATTGGCGTTTGTGGAATGATCCCTCTCTCTGCCCCCTCTCTGTTGTATATAACTTTGTTTTGCGCTTTGAGCATTTTTTAAATGGAATACAGCGCAATATAAGCATACTAATATACGAGATATATATATACAAATTATTTATAAATATATACTCGTTATTTATATACAACCTGGGAGTAGCGTTTTTGTGTTTTAAATGTATATATATATATGTCCGTTTTGTCCTCGAGGGATGAGTCTTGAAGATATTGTGCAGGACTGTACGTCATGCCATCGCAACCTTAAGAATGATAAGTTGTTGATATGAAGTAATATCATGATGATAGCCTACTTCTAATTGTAACTGATTTGAACATCATTGAGGAAGTTCAATAGAACATAATAGCTATTGACGGACGCCGCTTTCGTTGAAGATCAATGTTACAACGACATCTCGAATGTCAAGTCTGAATAAAAACTATTTGAATATTTATTGAATGGTACTTACGACGACTGATTTATTTAGCTTTATCTCTGGATAGATGTATTATCCTGATGTGTGTGTCGTCGATGGACCAAACTACGTCGGGGAAACCCGCGAGTGTGCCTGTAGTGGAATGGTGTTTTCTGCTGGGAGTAGGTATAGCAATGAATTGTTGGACTAATTTTAGGCCATAAAGTACCTTAAGGCCTTCGGGGAGGGGACTTACTTCTACACTGAAATCATCGCTAATATAAAGCGACATCCGAGTAGCGCAGTGTGAAGACAATTTTCCTTGGTGTCTGATGATGTATTCCTTATACCATATCTCTGTATCAATTCTTCACACTAGTTAGCTAACACATGTAATAGTTACTGGCATAGTAAATTGTATGCATCGGATAATGGCAGGGACACTTTGTCCGAGAGGCCAGTACGAGTACAATCAACCACAAAATTAATACTTTTAAATAAAATTTCAATTTTCGATAACCTTCCAAGGGCCCAATCCTGAAGTTTGTAGTACTACATGTATGAATGGTGTACGAGCACGTGCTTCTTGCTTGTCAAAGCGCGAGGCACGTGCTTCTTGCGTGTCAAAGCGCAAGGCACGAAGTAAATGTTTTTGGCTTGCAGACTTCGTGCACTTCATGAATATGAGCCTGTTTCACAAAGTTTCACAAGTTGTCCATTTCTGTTTCGATTTTGAAGGTAGAAGACGCGTTATTAAAGTCCTCATAGACAGCTCATTTTTGACAGTGGTTTCTTCTTATGAAACGTTTCTCTTGGATTTTTAATAAAAAGGTACTTTTATCATTTCCATAACAAGTTTAGCCAAAAAAATATTATCTTATCTATGAAATAAATTGATTATGTATCATTATCAAATTTGTTTGGATATTTCTAGACTTATTTTCCTAACATAAAAAAAGTTTTCGTGCAACGCAAATCATATAATGTTTATTTCTTGTTATCCTTTTTTTAGTGCAAACTAAAGTCTACAGTGTTATTAAGTGATTTTAATATTTTGATTCATGCAAAATGTGTAAGTATTATGATTGTTTTCCAGCTTGTTTTATTTGATTATTTATACTTTCAGTTCACTTCTATGTCTATGTTGTTGATTGATTGTTATAAACCTTGTGTAGGAAAGGTTTACAAAAGTGTCCTTGCATCATATGTCAGGACTCTTTGGCATAAGAGTTCCCGATATCGATAATGAACAGGACACTTTTATGAATGGTTGCCATGGACGACGAGGTCTAAGTGGGATGTAAATATATTTATCACAACAAGTTTATTCTGTGTTGGTCGAAGAAAGAATGTGTAACAATTCTGTGATCAAATACTTTGCTTCTTAGGGTCGTGTTTTCGAAGACGAACGGCGACGGCCAAATAAACAGTAACATCGTAATTATAATGTTTGTCAAATTGATAGATAATCTATATCAATAACTTTCATGAACGTTTTAATACTGCATTTACTGGACGTATTTTATTACAACAACACTTTATTTTCGTTCATTTTATATAATTAAACCCATATTAAGTGCCATTATCCGATTATAACGATTGTTGTGTGTCGGGGTTCACCGTACCGCTGTGCATGATGCTGTAGGTGCAGAATTCCTCTCTGCACAAAGTCGTCTAACATTTTGAGCATGTCTGAACTGGTCCTCTTATACCTGAAATGTAATAAAACCATAATTAGTATAAACTTCGACATATGATAATTTGCACCATTTCCACCTCTATAATAAATGAAAATGGAAGAGTCACTATTAGTTTTATTGACAATTGATATTAAAACCATACTATTTATCATCCAAAACTGTCTTCCGGGAGAAATTGTTTTTATCATCAAATGCTCTGACAAACCTTTAGCAACTCATGTTTAAAAAAATTACATTAGAAGACAGTGATATTTGGGTTGTGTCAAATTTACCTTTACTAAATTCAACATGCTGTTCTTTTAGTGTCATTTTAAGTACATGTACGCTGTTACAAGTTACTCACGATCTGATTGCTGTTGACCGGTGCCCAGTTCTCTCTCCGATGAGCTTTTCATCTTGGTCTTGCTTGTACAGACTGGTAGCTGTAGTTGCTCCTGAGGGAGTGGTTAGTGTGAAACCGCTCAAATCCGGCACTATCACAGAGGTTTTTCACTACTCTAGACAGAACAGGTCTTCCATAAGGCATAGCTGCCTACCAGATGTCAGGTTTCGGGTACAGTTTAACTTGACATTTGAACAGGTAATTTTTAGAAATCGCCAAGAAATATAATCTGAAAATGAGTAATGTTTTAAAGATATGTATTTGAACTATATATGAATCCTATATCGTATCAACGCTCCAGTCTACATTTATTCGTTAATTTGGTTTTAGACACGCCTTGTGAATAAAGCCTATAGACCTACACATTATCTCAATGCCTTGTGATTATTTCCCAACTTCAATTAAAGATGTTCCTCCCCGCCGCGAAGGCAAAAGTTCATGCCCTTTTGATAAAACACGGTATATAGAAATTGTTGAGATGTATCCTGTCCAAGCAAATTCTGTTCCCAGAGTAGATTTTCCTGATGTTCACTGATTCTGTTTGCGCTTTGTTGCGGTACACCTATTCCAGTTTGTGCCACAGATTTCATCTTAGCATAAGAGCAGAGAATTGGGATGAAATGAAATCAATATTTCATGAATTGTGTTGCCGCTATACTCTCTAACCCTTCGGTTTTTCACTTCGGTAACAAATTTGCATAGTTGGGCATGCAATTGTTCTACAGATAGGTGTAATATACTGCTTGCATCTTCTTCTTTCTGTCCTTTCCTTTCTAGTTTCCAGTTATTGAACACACGAACAGCCCTTTGACATTTCTTCATTATATTTCAAGATTTTGGGTTCCTTTTCTGAAATAGATTTGCCTAAACGGTTTATGGGTAGAGTAATTTCACTGACTTTACTTTCAATATCACGACTTGCGGAAAAAATTGTCGGGAAAAGTCATCATCCGAGCTGTTTCAAAATACCTTGGGGGACAGTTGATGACTGAACCCGATATCAAATTCCATGTCATTGTGTGAAGACTCTGAAAATCAAAAGAAATCCCTTTTTGAGTAAATGTATTTTGAGTAATAGATATATGACCACCTTCATCAGATGTATGCGCCATGAGATATACATTGAGTGACAGAAATGAAGTAAGACGAGATCTTTAATACCTCTCCAATACTCATACATTGAATATTTGTAAAACATGTCGTTATATAACATCGACTCTTAGTTGTATATCTAACTCGCACGCCAATATCGAATTTAGTGTTGTAAACTCCTCAAACTCGACAATATTTACAGGCTTACGGCCTCCGATGATACCTGACCTGCAAATATTGGCGAGTTTTCAGAGTTTATTCCTTATAAAAACAGTAAACATCGTCAAATGTGTAGGATGAAATCGTTTTGATGTTCATTGTAGAATATATTCATAGGCACATCTGCAACACATAGATAACATCAATACCAAAATTGAAGTTTCTGAGTCAAAAAGTTTTAAAGTTCTTCTTCGAAAAAGGAACAAAGTCAGGTATTTGGCCGTTGTAGGGTCAAAATTTCTAAAACTGTTGGTACCCTGGAATTGAAACCCAAAAAAGGCACATCTGCACCACATACATGTAGGTAACATCCATACCAACTTTATTAAAGATAACAAAACACAATCTTTAAGAATTGAATGTCAGTTAAAGTATTTGCACTGGAAAATAACTATGTCAAAGATACTACAACTCATGTGAATATGTTGAATGCAATTTTCATGACATCAAGGGCGGAATGTTTCGATGCTTTTTATCCCACCGGTTATTATACCGTGGGATATAGTCATCACCCTGTCCGTCTGTATGTCCGTCTGTACGTCCGTAATCATTTCGTTTCTGGAGCAGAACTCAAAAACCGGTCCACGTATCTTTCTGAAACTACACATGTGTATTGCCCACCTACTGAAGTGGTGCCTATTGATATTTTAACATTTCTGAAAATTTTATTTTTATTAATTTCCATGGAAACGGCTCTGATTTGGACTCTGTTCATGGAAGGTTTCGTTTCATATATATAAAACTGGTCCACATATCTTTCTTAAACTTTACATGTGTATTGCCCACCTACTGAAGTGGTGCCTTTTGATATTTTCACATTTCTGAAAATGTATTTTTTATTATTTTCATGGAAACGGCTCTTATTTGGACTCTGTTCATGAAAGGTTTCGTTTCATATATATTAGCTTGTACTATTATGAACCTTGCTTGACAAATTACAATTATCTTTCAAAGTTTTACATCTTACGATCATGTGCAACCGGTGGGATATGTCATCTTCTGATGACTCTTGTTTACTTATTATGGTGAGCAAAATGATTATGTTGAGCAAAGGTGAACGTCATGAAAGGAAAGTTAGCAGATAAGGTTATTAAAATAATAACAAGAACAAAAAGTTAGAAAACTAAACATGAGCTTACTTGAGACCAGGCATGGTTTAATTATGACGATGCTCACTATGTAAACAAATAATTGACTGAAGAATCACATTCAAGTTGCAATCGATTTGTATCTGATTTTATTTGCAAAAATTCTACTAAATACGAATTCCAATTAACTCAAAACAATAGCATTGCCTAGTAATCCAACCGCTTTCATTACATTAAAAGGTCAACTAACACATTACAAAACACTTTTAAACACTTTCTCCAATACGATGCAGTTTAGATTAATTCTAGCATGCACATATAAATACAGCATACGGCTCAAATTAATATCACCGTAAGAGGTTTGAAATTCAATAAAATCATGCAGTTTGTTACAATAAACGATTTGCTTTGTGGTCTTAAAATGTAAAAAATTTAAATTGACGTCAGAAGGCACTACTTTGGAGATATACTAGTACTAAGATACTGTTGTTGTGAAATTGATAAAATCTGTGTCAGAGAACATCGACATCTTCACCCCATCATCCACAAGGCAAATACGATTGGTTGTAAATTCTGTTTATCGCTGTTATCAAGTCATAGTAAGGTTCCAATTTAGTTAGGAAACATATAACTGTCACGGTGAATCACCTATTTTCAAGACATTCAAAAACCTACTTCAAGACGAATCTCCGTAGACATGTTGACTCTCACCCAACACGTGCACGGACTGCACGCACCTGAAGGCTGGCTGAAGACGGACGGTCGGTGACGGCTGTCTCTCACACAGCGAAATTTTCTTGAACGACAGTCCATTTGTTTGGCGGGATATGGAGTCCTAGTTGCGCCAACTTTGCCTTGAGACGCACCGCTAATGATAACCAGGATGATTTTGATCATGAAGTTATTGAAACCGTTTTAAGAAACTTTTATGTAGATGACTGTTTGAAGTCAGTTTTCAGAAGATCAGGCCATATACATGATACATGAACTTTGTCCCTTTTTACAGAAAGGTGGTTTCAGACTAACAAAATGGGTTTCTAACAGTAGAAATGTTTTGGATGTAATTCCTGTTGAAGTAAAGGCAAAGCAATTCAAGGACATAACTTTACAAGACAACTTACCACAAGAGAGAGCTCTTGGTGTCATATGGAATACTGCATCCGACACATTTGGATTCAAGGTGAAGTCTAAGGAACTTCCACTCACCCTCAGAGGAGTTCTTAGTGTTACAAGCTCTGTCTATGACCCCTTTGGTTTTATAAGTCCAGTGGTGCTAAAGGCAAAGCTGATATTCCAAGATGAATGTCGATTGAAGAAGGGATGGGATGAAGCATTGGAGCAGGTAAATGACGAGAGATGGATGACCTGGTTGAGTAAGTTGCATCATATTGAAGATTTGACAATTCCCAGATGGCTGATGCCTTTTGATCACTTTCGGCTTGTCTCTTGTGAACTGCATCACTTTTCAGACGGTTCCACTGTTGGATTTGGTGCTGTATCATATATCAGAATGGTATCGGACACAGGAAACATACATTGTAGAATGCTTATGTCCAAGTCACGACTGACACCACTCAAGACCATTACAATTCCGCGACTAGAGTTGTCAGCTGCAGTCATATCAGTACAACTTTACCAGATATTGCATCGTGAGCTAACAGTAAAAAAACGACAGATCAGTCTTTTGGACGGATAGTACAGTGGTGTTATATTACCTCAGGAACACATCTCAACGGTTTCAGACATTTGTTGCCAATCGTGTCAGCAGGATTCTTGAAAGTTCCTCAGTGGAGGATTGGCGACATGTTCCATCTGAATTTAACACTGCAGATCATACTTCTAGAGGTTTGGATGCAGACAAAATAGGAGATTGCCAGGAGTGGTTTAGAGGTCCAGATTTTATTTGGCAGCGAGAAGAGTCATGGCCTGAGTGTCCCGTAACCTTTGAACCATCTGCTGACCAAGTTGAAACTATAAAATCAAAGACTTGCTTTGTGTTGTCCGAGGATCATGAAAGTCCTACATCTGTCCTGCTTGGGTACTACTCTTCATAGTTCAAGTTGAAAAAGGCAGTTTGCTGGATTCTGAGGTTAAAAGGTTTCCTGCTTGCTAAAGTTCGAAAATCCACATCTCCAAGTCTGCACAATCCATTGACAGCCAAGGAACTGAAAGCCTCTGAAAGAGAAGTTGTTAAGTATCTTCAAAGATGTCACTTTTCAGAAGAAATATATGACCTGACACACGGCAAGGATGTTAAGAAAACCAGTAAGATCTTCAATCTTGAACCTCATGTTAATGAAGATGGGCTGATGGTTGTTGGTGGTCGCTTAAATAATGCATCACTATCAACAGAAATGAAGCATGCTGCGATTCTACCCAGATGTCAGGTTTCAGAGTTGATTGTTCGACATCATCATGAACTCCTTGGTCATTCTGGCAGAGAACATGTATTGGCCAACATTCGTCAGACTTACTGGCCTGTGAAAGGACGTAATTTAGTGAAGAAAGTCTTACAACAGTGTGTGCGTTGCAGGCGCTTAAGAGGACCTCTTTTAACTCAGAAAATGGCATCTTTGCCAGAAGACAGAGTCAAACCTGGTAAACCACCATTTTCAACTTGTGGTGTTGATTGTTTTGGACCTTTCATTGTCAGGCGAGGAAGAGCATCAGTAAAGAGGTATGGCTGTCTCTTTACATGTCTGGTTACACGGGCTGTGCACATCGAGAAGGTGGAATCTCTTGACACAGATTCTTTTATAAATGCCATGAGGAGATTTGAGGCTCGACGTGGACGTCCAGAGTTGGTGCGATCAGACAATGGTAATAACTTCACAGGAGCAGAAAGAGAATTGCGACAGGCTATCACATCTTGGAATTCTTCAAATTTGAATACCTACATGTTGCAGAAATAAATAAATTGGATCTTTAACCCTCCATCAGCTTCCCACATGGGAGGAGTGTGGGAGCGACAGATTCGAACTGAGCGCAAAGTTTTGTCATCCCTGTTAGTTCATGATCAAGGTCTTCGTGATGAAGATTTGTCAACATTTTTATGTGAAGTTGAATCCATAGTAAATAGCAGACCCATTACCTACATCTCTGAGCCCCTGAGTCCAAATCATCTACTGTTGCTCCGTTCCAATCAGCCTTATCCGCCAGGTGACTTCACTGTTCATGATGTTTACACTCAACGTTGGAGGCATGTGCAGCATATTGTGGATGTATTTTGGAAAAGATGGATAAAAGAATACCTCCCTACGATTCAGTTGCGGAAGAAGTGGCATCAAGGAAAGCCAAATGTGTCTGTTGGAGACATTGTTTTGATAATGGATGAAAGGACACCGAGAAAAGTATGGCCTCTTGGACGTGTGATTCAGATTTTTCCAGGACGTGATGGACTTGTTCGGTCAGTGGAAGTCAAGACAGCTTGGTCTGTGCTCACCCGTCCCGTCCACAAGCTCTGTTTGCTGCAATCTAGCTCATAATATTTTATGACCTATTGTTTGTATCAATAATTTATCAAGCCTGTTTGATATATTGTCTTTGTGTTGTATTTGCTTGGTTAAATAATCACTTTAGTTCTCATTTAAGGGGCCGGAAATGTTACAGACAGATTTAAGTATTTACAGATTTCGGATGTGGTCCGGTTCATGGTCCGGATCAGTAGCATTACTGTACCGGAAGTTCTCCGGATTTTTAATATACTGCACGAGATTTGAATGTTTGGCTGCGGTCAAAATGTGCTTGCTGCGGAGAATGAAGTTTTTGTATGTTGATAGGGCCAAGAAATTTTGTAAGTATTTCATTGTGCTCTTCATGTAATTGTTATGCAAATGTGCGAAGCTGAAACATTGTACAATTATGAATTTCGTTGAATACTAAAATTATAACATATACAAAATAATGAACATTTGAATTTAGAATGTTGTACATGAATATATTCTCTGAGGTGCATACCGATTGTTGTTTCAGCTTGAACTGTGCCTCTACACGTTCAGAATATAGGCCCTATGTCGTCAGCAATATCGTTCAAGAAAATTTCGCTGTGTGAGAGACAGCCGTCACCGACCGTCCGTCTTCAGCCAGCCTTCAGGTGCGTGCAGTCCGTGCACGTGTTGGGTGAGAGTCAACATGTCTACGGGGATTCGTCTTGAAGTAGGTTTTTGAAACTTTTTCAGTGAGAGACAGTTGAAAAATATCAACATGTTTGGATCCTCAGACTTCCATGAATCAGAAAACATGAATTTGGACTTTGACTTTGGGATGCCGAGAGAAAAGTCAGTGTGTCTTAGAAGAGAACGAGGTGGATATTTGTCAGCATTTACCAAATCTGAGAAGAAAGTATATGAACTTGTTGCTTTGCCTGAAAGTTGTGTTGAGACTGTGGATAACGAGTTGTTTAAATTACTAGATTTACTTGAGAAACTTGCCATAAAAACTTTTGAATTGAAAGCATTGGTTAATGATGCTGAATGTGATGAACTGGAAGCATACTATACTCAAGTTAAGCTCAGACATAAGGATTTGCTTAGTAAAGTTAATATTTGGAAAGAAAATAGGCATTCTGACAGTGGTGATAATGACATTAAACCTGAAGATACAGTGAGTCAGGCAGATTCGAGGCATAGCCATGTCAGCAGTAGGTCACAGTTAGCTTCAAAAAGGGCATTAGTGCAGATAAAGATCCAGGCATTGCAAAAGAGTCAAGAACTTAAGAAAAAACAAGTAGAGTTAGAGCAATTGCAGGAGAAATTGAAGCTTGATACTGAGCTAGCTGTGCTTGAGGTCAAGGAGGAAATGAGTTCTGATGTTTCAAAATACTTATATGGAAAGGGAGATACGACGAAGACACAATTTGTAGACTGGGGCTCAGAAAGAAACATTCATCAGACTAAAGTCAAGACAGTTCTTACTCAAACTGATAAGCAACCTTTAAATCCTGAAGTTCCTGCATGGTCACACAATGATGCTAACTGTACTAGTGGTATATTTCAGCATGTTCCAGAACCCAGATCCAAAAACCCAGCTTCCACCATGCAGCACGAAGATCACACCAGTATGCTGTATCACTTTCAACAGCAGGTGATGAATGTATTGCAGTTGCCAAAGACTCAGCTGACCAGTTTTGACGATAATCCTTTAAATTATTATATAAATATGTTTGTGCGCAGTTTTGACAACTGTATTGAAGGAACAAATTTCAGCAGTAGTGCCAAGTTGAACTTATTGCTTCAATATTGTACAGGAAAGGCACGATCTGTGATTGAAAACTGTGCTGTAATGACACCTGATTTAGGTTATGGTGAGGCTAGACGTCTTTTGGCTGAGCGTTTTGGAAATCCACATAAGATATCTAAAGCATGGGTGGATAAGGTGACTGATAGGCAGTGTATCAAATTTGCTGATAGTCTTGGACTCCGGGAATATGCTGATGATGTTAGAGGTTGTGTAAATACATTGGTAGCCATGAACATGCTTTCTGAAGTAGATAACCAAATGCGGATGCAGAAGATCATGGAGAAACTTCCACCGTATCTACAAGGCCGCTGGAGGAACGATGTCATGAAGAATCTTCGTCGTACAGGACATTACCCTAACATCATCCATCTTGCAGATTTCGTAGAGTGTGCTGCAGAAGAAGCCAACAATCCTGTATTTGGTATGGCTGCCATGTCCAGTGTTACAATAAAAACTCAGAACTCTAGGTTTGTGTCTCATAAAGACGGTTCTAGAAACTTTAGTGTCGGTGCTCAGGACTGTGAAGAAAATGAAACACTGCTCACTAGTAACTATTTTGCTCAGAGTTTGCCACCATGTAGGTATTGTTCTGAAGATCATGCAATTTTTACATGTGATAAGTTCAAGTCTCTTACCCCTGACTTAAAGATGAGGTTTGTCATGAATAACATGTTGTGCTTCAATTGCTTTTCAGCTAATCATTTTTCATATGACTGTCCTAAGCAGAGCAAGTGTGGTAGGGACGGGTGTAACAGGAAACATTCGTGGTTACTACATTCTGGGATCCGAGCTTTGCGAAACTCTCAAGGACGTACACAGTCAACAACACAGGATCAGGTTGCTGGCCCGCTGGACAGTCCTTCAGTCTCACAGACCATTTCTGCCTCACACCCTACATCCAGTCAATCAAACCAGGTAAACTTTAATTCTCAACAAAGTTCTGTGCTTGGAGTAAATGGGGCCGGTAGCTCACGTGTTGCTTTACCCTGTGTTAAAGTTCTTGTGTCAGCTAAAAGTGGCAAAATGTTGAGTACCTATGCACTTCTTGACCCAGGGAGCACTAATAGTTTTTGTTCACAAAGTCTTATCGATAGATTGGGACATGAACCAGGAGAAAGTACAACATTATCCCTTACAACTCTTACTCAGGAAAACTGTAAAACTGAAGCTAGTTTTGTGAGTCTGGAAGTTACAAACCTAAAACAGAGTCATTCTTTGATATTGCCTCGTGTCTTTATAGTTCCAGCAATACCAGTGCTGAAGAGCAATGTGGCAAGACAATCTGATGTCAACAGATTTCCTCATCTACAAGACATCAGCATTCCCTTTACAGAACAAGGTATGGCTATCTCACTACTCATTGGTCAAGATAATCCATCGGCTCTGGTGCCTTTAGAAGTAAGAAGGGGGGATTTGAAAGAGCCTTACGCTGTCAGGACTGTGTTGGGATGGCACCTAAATGGGCCACTTGAGTTTGGACCTAGTTCACATGTATCTGTTAACAACATTGGGGTGACAGAGATAACAAAAGATGATCTTCAAACATCAGTAGAGAAGTTTTGGAAGATAGATTCATGTCAGTTCCTGTCTGATAATGATGTTGCTATGTCACCTGATGATAAACGTGTCGTGGACACTTGGAATGATTCTGTTGAAATGGATGATGGGCATTACAAGTTTGATATTCCTTTTAAACAAGTGCACCCATGTCTCCCCAACAATTTTAATGTTGCAGAGTCTCGTCTAACGTCTCTTGCTAGGAAGCTGTCTAAAGATGATGAACTGAAGACGAGGTATGCTGAAGAAATGCAGAAGCTGCTGGATGCTGGCTATGCCGAGAGACTTCCTGTGCAAGATGCTTTAGAACCCAAGGATGATCCGATATGGTACATTCCACATCATGCTGTATTCAACGTGAATAAGCCTGACAAACTACGCATAGTCTTTGATTGTGCAGCCAAGTATGGACAAATCAGCCTCAACAGTGAAGTTCTCCAGGGTCCGGATCTGACAAGTAAGCTCATTGGTGTTTTACTCCGTTTTCGTGAAGGAAAGATAGCTATAATGGGTGATGTGGAAGCAATGTTCCATCAAGTTAAGGTTTCTGAAATACACAGGAATGCTTTGCGGTTCTTATGGTGGCCTGGAGGTGACATCTCTCAACCAGCTGAAATCTATAGAATGACAGTCCATTTGTTTGGCGGGATATGGAGTCCTAGTTGCGCCAACTTTGCCTTGAGACGCACCGCTAATGATAACCAGGATGATTTTGATCATGAAGTTATTGAAACCGTTTTAAGAAACTTTTATGTAGATGACTGTTTGAAGTCACTGTTTTCAGAAATCAGGCCATATACATGATACATGAACTTTGTCGCTTGTTATAGAAAGGTGGTTTCAGACTAACAAAATGGGTTTCTAACAGGAGAAATGTTTTGGATGTAATTCCTGTTGAAGAAAAGGCAAAGCAATTCAAGGACATAACTTTACAAGACAACTTACCACAAGAGAGAGCTCTTGGTGTCACATGGAATACTGCATCCGACACATTTGGATTCAAGGTGAAGTCTAAGAAACGTCCACTCACCCTCAGAGGAGTTCTTAGTGTTACAAGCTCTGTCTATGACCCCTTTGGTTTTATAAGTCCAGTGGTGCTAAAGGCAAAGCTGATATTCCAAGATGAATGTCGATTGAAGAAGGGATGAGATGAAGCATTGGAGCAGGTAAATGACGAGAGATGGATGACCTGGTTGAGTAAGTTGCATCATATTGAAGATTTGACAATTCCAAGATGGCTGATGCCTTTTGATCACATTCGGCTTGTCTCTTGTGAACTGCATCACTTTTCAGACGCTTCCACTGTTGGATTTGGTGCTGTATCATATATCAGAATAGTATCGGACACAGGAAACATACATTGTAGAATGCTTATGTCCAAATCACGACTGACACCACTGAAGACCATTACAATTCCGCGACTAGAGTTGTCAGCTGCAGTCATATCAGTACAACTTGACCAGATGTTGCATCGTGAGCTAACAGTACAAATCGACAGATCAGTCTTTTGGACGGATAGTACAGTGGTGTTATATTACCTCAGGAACACATCTCAAGGGTTTCTGACATTTGTTGCCAATCGTGTCAGCAGGATTCTTGAAAGTTCCTCAGTGGAGGATTGGCGACATGTTCCATCTGAATTTAACACTGCAGATCATACTTCTAGAGGTTTGGATGCAGACAAAATAGGAGATTGCCAGGAGTGGTTTAGAGGTTTCAGATTTTATTTGGCAGCGAGAAGAGTCATGGCCTGAGTGTCCTGTAACCTTTGAACCATCTGCTGACCAAGTTGAAACTATAAAATCAAAGACTTGCTTTGTGTTGTCCGAGGATCACGAAAATCCTACATCTGTCCTGCTTGGGTACTACTCTTCATGGTTCAAGTTGAAAAGGGCTGTTTGCTGGATTCTGAGGTTAAAAGGTTTCCTGCTTGCTAAAGTTAGCAAATCCACATCTCCAAGTCTGCACAATTCATTGACAGCCAAGGAACTGAAAGCCTCTGAAAGAGAAGTTGTTAAGTATCTTCAAAGATGTCACTTTTCAGAAGAAATATATGACCTGACACACGGCAAGGATGTAAAGAAAACCAGTAAGATCTTCAATCTTGAACCTCATGTTAATGAAGATGGGCTGATGGTTGTTGGTGGTCGCTTAAATAATGCATCAATATCAACAGAAATGAAGCATGCTGCGATTCTACCCAGATGTCAGGTTTCAGAGTTGATTGTTCGACATCATCATGAACTCCTTGGTCATTCTGGCAGAGAACATGTATTGGCCAACATTCGTCAGACTTACTGGCCTGTGAAAGGACGTAATTTAGTGAAGAAAGTCTTACAACAGTGTGTGCGTTGCAGGCGCTTAAGAGGACCTCTTTTAACTCAGAAAATGGCACCTTTGCCAGAAGACAGAGTCAAACCTGGTAAACCACCATTTTCAACTTGTGGTGTTGATTGTTTTGGACCTTTCATTGTCAGGCGAGGAAGAGCATCAGTAAAGAGGTATGGCTGTCTCTTTACATGTCTGGTTACACGGGCTGTGCACATCGAGAAGTTGGAATCTCTTGACACAGATTCTTTTATAAATGCCATGAGGAGATTTTAGGCTCGACGTGGACGTCCAGAGTTGGTGCGATCAGACAATGGTAATAACTTCACAGGAGCAGAAAGAGAATTGCGACAGGCTATCGCATCTTGGAATTCTTCAAAGTTGAATACCTACATGTTGCAGAAGGAAATAAATTGGATCTTTAACCCTCCATCAGCTTCCCACATGGGAGGAGTGTGGGAGCGACAGATTCGAACTGAGCGCAAAGTTTTGTCATCCCTGTTTGTTCATGATCAAGGTCTTTGTGATGAAGATTTGTCAACAATTTTATGTGAAGTTGAATCCATAGTAAATAGCAGACCCATCACCTACATCTCTGATTCTGTCAAGGATGCCGAACCGCTGAGTCCAAATCATCTACTGTTGCTCCGTTCCAATCAGCCTTATCCGCCAGGGGACTTCACTGTTCATGATGTTTACACTCGACGTTGGAGGCATGTGCAGGATATTGTGGATGTATTTTGGAAAAGATGGATAAAAGAATACCTCCCTACGATTCAGTTGCGGAAGAAGTGGCATCAAGGAAAGCCAAATGTGTCTGTTGGAGACATTGTTTTGATAATGGATGAAAGGACACCAAGAAAAGTATGGCCTCTTGGACGTGTGATTCAGATTTTTCCAGGACGTGATGGACTTGTTCGGTCAGTGGAAGTCAAGACAGCTTGGTCTGTGCTCACCCGTCCCGTCCACAAGCTCTGTTTGCTGCAATCTAGCTCATAATATTTTATGACCTATTGTTTGTATCAATAATTTATCAAGCCTGTTTAATATATTGTCTTTGTGTTGTATTTGCTTGGTTAAATAATCACTTTAGTTCTCATTTAAGGGGCCGGAAATGTTACAGACAGATTTAAGTATTTACAGATTTCGGATGTGGTCCGGTTCATGGTCCGGATCAGTAGCATTACTGTACCGGAAGTTCTCCGGATTTTTAATATACTGCACGAGATTTGAATGTTTGGCTGCGGTCAAAATGTGCTTGCTGCGGCGAATGAAGTTTTTGGATGTTGATAGGGCCAAGAAATTTTGTAAGTATTTCATTGTGCTCTTCATGTAATTGTTATGCAAATGTGCGAAGCTGAAACATTGTACAATTATGAATTTCGTTGAATACTAAACTTATAACATATACAAAATAATGAACATTTGAATTTAGAATGATGTACAGGAATATATTTTCTGAGGTGCATACGGATTGTTGTTTCAGCTTGAACTGTACCTCTACACGTTCAGAATAAAGGCCCTATGTCAGCAATACCTAAGTTTATCTTAATATAATATTTTGTTATTAAGGCGACAAATCAATTAAGTAAATAATCATTAACGTTCAAGAAATCATTGCATCAATGACAGTTTGTAGGCTTTATGTTGATTTATCAAATGCAACATACTGCATACACATAATTCACTATATTTGCATATGAAAGCGAATTTAAATGGAAGGGGATACATTCGCATTGTTAAATATTGTTTTTTTAGATGCTTCAGACACACTAATGCCAAAATCTTATATCATATGACTAATTGTAGAAAATCTTGAGTTATAAGTTTGTCAGCTTTTGTCTCCTTGTCTCCTGAAAGGACTATCATCAAGATCGTGATATGTTATAAAGGGATATTAATCTGTACATTTTTAGACATTGGCAATAACTTAGAAAGCTTAAGGTTATTGAGCACACCTTTATTTTTACAATCCATTTATATTTTCGGATTGAACTAAATGTAAACACAAGTTTTAATAGTCTGAGTATAACGATACCTACATGTATTAATTATACCAACGAGTTAAAAAATAGTAAAGATATTACTTTTCAAAGGGATAACTAGAGAATCCATTTTCTCATAAACCGTTATGAGTTGTTTCATCTTTGATATCATCATTTGAAATATAATTATCTAAAGAGGTATTGATAAGTTTATATTTTCATGTAATAAACAGTTCAACTACAACATGATCATAAAGGTTTAGATAAGGTAGCTCTTCCCCTCCAATATTCATCTTCACTTTTCCTTTTCTTTGTTAATATGACAATAAAAAGTCGAGCAAATGTATGTGTAATTAGTGATTGCATAGTTATGTCATTAAGAATAAGTACATTGTTTTGTAGTTTATCTATCACTTTTTATCTTAATATATATTATGTATTAAATTATATCTTTACCTTATTGAGCTGTTAACATGATGTGTATCCATGATATTTTATATTACATAGTATGTGCCAGTGTCAATGTTTACTGCCTATGAATGACTGTCTACCTACAAAGGATAATGAAACGCATCACATGTGACTGAAATGAGATAAATGGTATATTGATAACTACAATTGTCAGTGCCTCTATTCAACATAAAGCAATAAGTTTAATAACATCGCGTTATAACGATGACAATAAATTACGTAGGTAACAACCACGTAGAAAATTACAAATTTTGGCTTTCAAAAGCAGTGACTTATTTATGAAAATGGGAAATAAATAAAGCGCTCCTACGGCTATTTACAAACACAAATGCCTGATAAGACAAGATAACATAAGATAACACAAGACCATGACGACTGTAGTCGTTATTTCTAGCAGTAATCATTCCTTATGTAAATTATTCATAACATCTGAAATCTCCAATTTCCTAATTTCTTATGCTCTAAAAACAACTTATCTATTTCTCATGTTGGAGTCTGTTTAAGACTTAGAACAGATTAAGCTTGATGTGGTACTTCCTCTCATTAAACAGTAATATACGTACCTTTTATAAAGTATTGTTTCAAAGAATAAATGTTTTTGACGGAAGTGATATAACGTTGCTGAGACTCAATATTATGATGCCATGTATATAACCTATTCGAATGTATTATTAGTCTTTTACAAAAGGTAACTGATTTAATGGATTGTTTTATCAACATTGACACTTTTTCATTTTTATGTTCCAGTTATCAGTTGGACTCACTGTTGAAACCATTCTTCATAATGCAGCTAGGGCAAGATGATTTAAGTTCTTAAGTCTCTTACCAATACATAAGCAATCATGCCATCCCATTCACATTTAATAATACCAACTAACGACCATTCTCTCCCCACAGAGGCAGCTCTGTCATACCCGAGTTAGCCTAGTTCTATTATGCCAAGATCCTTGGGTTCCGGCAGATCGCCCTAGCGGCAAAAACTTGAGATATCTCCCTTATTCGCAGCCAATGGAAATACCATTTGGATATCCACGACTTGGGGAATTATCAACGGTTGTATAGTGACTTATAAAAGCATCATACCTTTAGGTTTGTTTTTCATTAACAGTGTGAGAGGGAAAATATTTGAAAATCAGATATGGATAGGGTTTTTCATTAGAAACATACTGTTTTACAATCGTATAAATTTTTGTTTTATGATAAATTTTATTATGATAATTTACCTAATAAAAACTAATGAGGAGGCAAAAAGCGATGTCTTGTAGAAGGAAGAGTTATCTCCCCTGGATTTTAAATTTTGCCAAACCACACGGGAATAGCCGAGCTTTTGCGAATGACCACTTTTGAAACGGCGTCGCTGATTGCACAACTAACTTCGTTTGTCTCCAATCAGATTTCTACCTTTCTATTCCATTTATTAGCCGTAATAGAACAGAGGCTAACTCGGGCATGACTGAGTTGCCTCTGTGGGGAGCGAATGACTAACGACTTGCATATTTGCAACAAATGGACATCTCAAGGGAATAGTTCACAGTATCACTGTCTATTGATGTATGAATATAATCTAGTGTGTTCCACGTATCACATCTGGTCAGATTGATAAGGAAAAAGACTATATTCACAGGCAATTCTGTCTGTGAAATTAATTAAACCTGATTTCCCCTAACTCCCTTGGGTAAAATTGGATGAAATTCCTTAAACATTTACTGGCCTTTTTGTGATATATGTATATTAAAGATTCAAATATATTCATTAAAATCAAGCATAAGAAATATTCATTAAAAAGTTTTCTATTTCCGATTTTAGAATATGCATAAAAAACTATACTGTAATGCTGGATTCTTGTGAAGAGCACTTGTTGATATTTTTGAATTATTTTTCATGTAACCAGCCTTTTGTAACCCTTTCACGAATTAAGTAGTCTCACAAGTGATCATAGATTTCTGACCATAAATATAACATACTTAGGTATGATAAAAATTATCCATATGTCAGAAGATATGAAATATCTCATTTGATATCATAGTGTGGATGTGATTATTTATTTGTTCCAATTTCCTATAAACGCCATTGAAATTCACACTCATCGTAGTATCTAAGTATCGTAATACAGTTAGTGCCACTTCGACATTTTGAGAAAAATAACTTTGCCCTAACGAAGACAAAGACGCAGGTTTAGAAAAGACATAAATTGTATACCAAGGGGAGTAGTTTCTGTTGTCTGTGGACTTGAAATACAGCTTAAACTGTGTCGACATTGTCTTATTTCTTCTTTTTTTATTATTCCATATTTTTGTGCACATATATATATATAAATATTCATACACATAGTTCATTCATAGTTACATATTAGATGTAGGATATAGGTTAAATTATTATTGATTATGTGAACAAGTGGTGAAAACTTGACCAACATTTAACAAACTTGTCGTACTGACATGAAGAGTAGGCTATGGCTTTTGTTATATCATAGTAGTGTGGCAACTCCCTTTGGATTCTTCCAGGTGTTATATTCGACTCTTTATTATGGCATTTGAAAATAATTTGCTTGATCAACAAAGTAATAACATATCATGGGTCGTTGTTTTTGGATATATATCCAAGTATTATTTCTTTCTTTCTGACACTATGTTTAGATGGGCCTTAATGTTGATCCATTGTTGAATATCTTTCCAAAGAGAGCGAATACAGTCCCAAAGTAAATGTTCAATAGCATATATTTTATTTTTGCAGAATAAGCATATTGGTGAATTAATCAATATTAGATTTTAAGTATTGATTAAAGACACCTCCGAGATCAATACCTACATAAACAGTTTATGTCATATGTAAAGATACAAACACAACATTTGATTTCACGAGCGATATGACAAAGAAGAAAATGTAATGCTCATGTATCATATGCTATTCATTTGGCGTTAATAACCTCTATATTGTTGACGTGCATAAATCAAGCATAAAGACAAAACGGTAATTGCAATTTTATGATTAAACAACAAAAGATATTGGCCAATATGTTTGTATAGAAAGAGCAAACAAAAACATGTGAGACATTATGATAAAATGTTAGCTGTTTATGTACATTTGCAGGCGTAGTTGAAAGAAGTGGAAGATTCATTAATAGCAAAGCTTGATACATTTGAAACAATTTTCATTGCTTTAAAACATACATTGAATACATTCACAAAGTTTTTAACAATTAACCTTAAACATCATCATCGTTAATAAACGACACTATTGTCTTAACTCTCTAGACACTTATCATTAATCGAGCAGATAGTTTTTACTGTTAACCCTGTCTGAACTGGCAGAGATTTCATATCTAGATTTAAATGAAGTGAGGTAGAAATAAAACCGTTCTGTGGTTTCATTCTCTTATTTATCTTGTTGTGACAACAATGTAATCTGAAGGATTGTAAGTTGGTAGGATAACTCTTGGAATTTTAAGAAAGTTAAAACACCCATATGTAAATTCAAGCAATTACCTCGGATTAATTTTGTCTCTCTACCAAGGCAGGAAAAAACAAAACATAATCTCGTGTGTGGTATGCAACTAATGGATGAGAGGGGTCTTCTTCTTAAACAATCTGCTATGCCTAAGCTGAAGAGCTAAAACATAATTGATCGTTTTTGATTGAGTAACAAGCATAACATTTTTTGAATCACTTGTGCCCATATATCATTATCATTGATCGATGTTGGATAAAGTGACTAAACTTTCACCAAAATCAAAAATACACATCAAAGGTCATCAGTATATTTGTATGCCATATGCAATTGAATTCAAAACATGTTTACGTACTGTTGCGGATACGAATCCAATTCTACACGATAAATATCACAGAATCTTTCTCTCTTAGGAAATGATACAGACACGCTAATGTATTTACCATAAATCAATGACTAACCTTGGCAACGCATTGCAGAGAAAGCAAGAGCATTATGGTATCAAAATTCAGCTTAACATTTCCTATTTACGTCTCTATGAAATTATACGTTTGTTACGAGAAACCTTTCTAAAGAAAAAATCATAATACACCAGTTGTCAAGAAACAAATAGATCAATAAAGAATTAATATCAAATTCAGCTTATCATTCCCTATTTACGTCTCTATGAAATTATACGTTTGTTAAGATAAACCTTTCTAAAGAAAAATTAATAATACACCAGTTGTCAAGAAACAAATAGATCAATAAAAAATGTATTTTGATTAAATGGTTATGACTACGAGTCAGTCATATGTTTCATATTCCTCCTATTATATAAAGAGAATAGTTATTTCCTCCAGCGGTAATTTATATTTTTTATATATCCATTTATCAATAATGTTCAAAGTGTACTGTCCCTGTACGTTGTCTTTTGACGACGGGATAGCTCAGTCGGCAAGAGCGCCGGTCTCACGTTGCTGAGGTCCGGGTTTCAAATCCCATCCAGGCTAAGGTGTAAAAACGTAGAGTTCACCTCTGTTTGAACTCTATAAGTGTCACCCTGGAGCCCTAGTGTGTAGTGCAACAAAAACTACGCACTTAAAAGATCCCATGAAATCATTTCAGTGGCTGAATGGTGGATACATGATCACGTGCATACGCCGAGCTGTCGGTTATCAGCGTTCAGCAGTGTTGGACAAACCGTTGTGACTCTGTGTCTCAGTTCACCCAGCTGTAAATGGGTACCCTGTGAGGCATAGAATGGTCCTTAACCTGAGCGCCAGATATGGATGCCGGTTGAATACTCCCCAGGGAGTTGAATTGGAAAATAGATTGGGCGGTGAAAGAATGTCATTGACCAGGGGAAACAATGTAAGCGCCTTGAGCAACCACTAGTGGGTGGATATGTGCGCTATATAAATATTCATATAACAAGGCTGAACACTTCATTTCGGAAGGTCATATAGAACTGCACCCAAAGGGATCAAAATTTACAGGAAGGAAGCCAAAATATGTATGATCAAAAGTCGATTATTCAAAACTTTATATCAAATGATGATATATTTACAGAAAATCTTTATTCGAAATATTTAATATTGAAATCCCATACACTGGTATACAAAAGAAATTCTACAACACAGATTTTTTATTAAATTTATTGAATATCTTAAAGGGGAAGTAGAACGTTTTTAGGGGGAATATAAGTTGATGTCAGGAAAATGAAAATTAATGGTTCTAATTAAAAGACAACGTATTTAAACTTCAGTAGAACTCGGATATAACGAACTCCAAGGGACAAAATAATTTAGTTCGCTATATCCGGTGTTCGCTATGCACATTTAATTTTAATGATATTATAAAGGACAGGACCTGAAAATGTGTTCGCTATATCCGAGAGTTCGCTATATCGGAGTTCGCTATATCCGAGTTCTTCTGTAATTGAAACAGTAATAATTCAAATTCATAACGTAAAGTTTAGCCATGCGATTTCTTTTTCTTACACAAAATGAATTAAAAGTGTTCACACAAAATGGCCGCAAATGGATTTTATGTGAATTATCATACTTTGTCCTCTGACTTTGGATGATTGGCCTGTGTAATGAGATTTTTGACACTATCAAAATAATAAATATAGCATTAACTTACAATTATTATTGAAAACTTTAGACTATAAAACTATCAAGAGCGTGATACCGCCATTTTAAACTAATTTTATATAGTTAATTATCCCATGATCAAAATCACACATATCTGCAGTAGTTTGTACAAAGTTTGTGGTGTCTGGTTTCTGTTTTATCAACAAATGTTTGTAGGAAGAAGTAAAAATCAAAATGAACATCAACAGAAACTCAACCATGTTAAAAATGTTGTAAACGTGCGAAGAATAAGGCTCATTTATTGATTTTAACGTAGAATACGACTTATATGTATATAAACAGTATTGTATCAAACTACATTTTTGAACAATATTTTTAACCCAAAATTTAAAAAAATATCTAAACCCACTTAGAAGCATGCTTTGACTTATGATAAATATACTGTACATGTCAGTTTGTGAGTATGACGTAGAAACTTTGTATATTTGTATTTGAAAATTATACATGAACATTTGACAAAACAAAATAAGGCGTAAACCAGTGCATTAAGAATCTTGTAGAAACTTAATCAGAAGGATATAACGATATTGGACAAAACTTTTCGTCTCAACGGACAGAATCTGTTTAGCAGTCCGAATACGCTTATCAGAACTCATGTACATGTGTTGCTGTTTACACATATGGGAAATCATTTTGACATGTTTTTTGGTGGATACATGAACATGTGCATACGCCGAGCTGTCGGTTATCACTGTGAAATAATAATAATAATAATAATAATAATAATAATAATAATAATTCAAGGTCAAAGGTCAGGGTTTAAATTGTGTTTTGAAACGTTTTCGCTACAGCCCATGAAAGGTCAAGGTCACAGCTATGATATTTGGTAATATACTGATATTTTCCATATGCGTTAGATGCCTAATCAAGGAAATGAGTAATGGAGATTCATGTTTTTTTCTGAACTCAGTTATAACTTAAATAGTTTGATCAGAAATGGAACATCAAAGGAATAATATCGTTATCGTCAAAACTATTTGGATCAATTTCAGATTGTGTTGCACATTTTAGAATTTGTCTTTGTTGGTTTTAAAATCTTTCTGAAAGATCTTGATTTTATGAGAAAATATAATGTAACGATAACAGTATTATCAACTTCTTCACCTATGACCATTGCTGTCGTTTTTCCATTATCATTTACTATAGAAAGCAGATTGGTTGTATTTCCATCATGGTTGTTATCGATTCCATTAGAGCATGGTTACAATTTAGCAAACGATTCATGTCTCAGCCATAGATAATCCCTTTATGTACCCAATGCCATCAGATTGAAGACATGTCCAACTAAAGGATGGACAGTGTCTATGTTAAGGACATGTTATGGAGCTGTTTAAACTTGATAAATGTTTAAAAACTCTGTTGTGAAGGTTAACGACACGCTGATGACATCATTATTTATGTGATAAATTGTGGTATATCATTGTTGATAAATAGAAAACAGCAATGGTTTATTATCAATACGTCGAGATTCAGCTTTCACTTTCCTGCTCTATGAAATAAACATTTTATCATAACATAATATTTCTGATGAATTTTAAATGTCGCATGTTTTAGCAGTACATGACAGTGCGTTCCTATGTGAATTAAGAAAATGTGACATTTATCTAAGACCTGAATTTCATAATGTGTTTGTCTACACGGTAATAATCTGTTTGAAAGTCGTAATTTTACTGTATAATTGCACAGCTTGCACAGTTGTAGGAAAGTTTAACTTACGATTTTTAAACAGGTTATAACCGTGTTCACAAACATTTTATGAGAATCATTTCTTATTGATTTTGGCTTTTAAATCAAATGGAGGTTTTCATTGCACAACACAAATTAAAAGTAAAATTAATGAACAACAAGTTACAGCAAAAAATCAGTTTTGACTTCTATGTAAGAGACCCAAAGCTCCGCCCAAGTTATTTTTCTGACTACTTCACTGACAAAAAGTACTTCACAGTACTAATAACTAATTATTTTTTCACAAAATTTTAAGTCAACTGTTTTTAATCCAATTTGGAATATCTTAACACATTGATTTTTTGTGTGAAATAGAGAGTATTAACCGAGTGTGTTTCCCTATCATTATTATCATATAATAAGAATTAAAATTGTATTATGCGATCCTTTGGCGAGCAATATACTTGTATTTGTATTCCTATTATATCACCCCTACTACACTGAGTAAGGTAACTGCAGTTACCTTCTCAAAAAATGGCTGAACAGCAAAACATCGCTGATTGTGACTTTTCTTCAAATGCATTTCACTACAATACTAGGTTATTTTCAGTCATATAATCTATGCGCATGTCTTGGGCACGTAACAAAGATTCATTAGATGACATGTCACCTTTCATAGAGTGTTTAAATAAATCACAATCTTTTTTTTAAAAACTCAAGCGAGAGTAAGGTAACTCGGTTATGTGGAGTAAGGTAACTGTTAGAAGAATTGAAACATTGAGAAAGGTAACTGTAAATTTATCTTTTCTCCAACGTGATAGCATGAATTATAACTAATGATACATACCATTTACACTTAAGTAATGATTTATAGGTATTTCAAAATGATATCCTCGTAAAAATCACCTAATTGTTATAAAACTAACTTTTTTTGTATAGTGAGCAACTCTCTAATAGATATGAAAAAAATTGATTTTTATATGTAATACAAAAATTTGACAAAATACAAAAATTTTAGGGTGGGCGCGACTTCGTTTTTTTACATTTTAAACTACTCAAAAAAAAAAGGAAAAATTATTAATTAATTGAATAAATTGACTTATAAAACAAATTAGATACGCTTGAACAAACAAAAGACGACAAACAAACATTACAAATTGTTTAATAAATTCAGGTTAGTCTATTTAAACGATAAGCATTAGGCATTGATATTGTACAGATGAAAAGATCATACTTTGAACAAAAGTTTGAAAATAAAACCCAGGATAAATGTCAACGACAAACCCGTCATTATTAATGTGTACCATGCATGATTGTCTCATCCTGTGTTTCAAAAATTTATATTTGTCATGACATATTTACAAAGAAAGAAAACAAGTACAATCAATGTTTATAACCGTATCCAAGTAATAGCTTTAAGAGCCCATATACAGTGTATTGTCGTTTTATTGATTCCTTTCATTTATTCACTATTCTTATGCATTTATATTTGAAACTGGAAATTAAAAACGGACCTAAAGTACTTCTATTCACTACCTCATTCTCAATGAAAGTGCACAATTGTATGTGTTTTTCGCAAAAATCCAAAGTCAATATCAAATCTCATTATTGATGATGATGTTATTTGAACTTCTTAATAGAATAGAATAGAATAGAATAGAATAGAATAGAATAGAATAGAATAGAATAGAATAGAATAGAATAGAATAGAATAGAATAGAATAGAATCAATATCAAATCTCATTATTGATGATGATGTTATTTGAACTTCTTTTTAGAATGGAATAGAATAGAATAGAATATGTCAAAACATGACATGTCCACCCCTACTACACTGAGTAAGGTAACGGTTTAATGTCATTTGTAAGGGACCTTAAAACCATATAAATCAACCACATCAAAGAACTGTTCGAATGTCATAAGATTTGATTGGGCCTATATTGAAACAGTGCTATAAACTTAACAAGTTTAAGTGTTAAAGCGATAATACATTTTGACAAATGTAGATGTTAGTCTATTTTTATGTATTATAAATTTCCAGCCTTTTCTAATGAAAGAATCAGTGAAAAAATAAAAATAACAAAAAAATGTGTCAACAAGAAAGGCTTCTTATTTGAAACAAACAAAAGTCATTTTGAAACGATGTATTCCGTTTCTATCTACATTTTTCAAGCTGAAGAGTTTTTTACCCTTTCAAATAAAAAAACTACTTCTCTCGCAAGAACTAGACACATTATTTGAGTATTTAATTACGGCACTAATTATCTTTAAACGAATAGCTTGTTACGGACATAGATATAAGGGATACAAAGAATCAATTAAACATTAAAATGATACGTTTACCCAAAGTATAAATTTAAACATAAACAGAAAAGAGTTTTACAGCATAAACCCTTTATTCGCAATATGTCCCTTTCCCGTCCAAGAAAATGAGACATGTAAGCATAAGACGTGTAAACAGCTCACTGAGTAGCGGTGCGATTTTATTATTTGAATGATAATGAAGAGTTTGTTATTCTCATGAATGAAAACATATTAAAAACCATATATTTTCTCCAAACCTTAAGTTACCTTTCTCATGTCATAAAATGTTTACCGAGTTACCTTACTCTCGCTTGAGTTTTTAAAACAAAGATTGTGATTTATTTACACACTTTATGAATGATGACATGTCATCTAATGAATCTTTGTTACATGCCCAAGACATGCGCATAGATTATATGACTGAAAACAAACAAGTTTTGTTGTGAAATGCATTTGAAGAAAAGTCACAATCAGCGATGTTTTGCTGTGCCGCCATTTTTTGAGAAGGTAACTGCAGTTACCTTACTCAGTGTAGTAGGGGTGTATATGATATTAATGATACGGAAACACAAGCGGTTAAGAATCTTTTTATCATATAATGTCATTTTCAGAAGAAAGAAAGTGTCTAACGCAAATCTGAGTCTTTCAAATATTCTATTGTGACCTACTTGTAGATTTGGCGGAGTAATTGCATTCACAATTCACCAAGGTGAAGGTCGAATTATAATGCTGAGGAATATACGGATGACAACTTCTTTGTTCATTGTATGCGACGTTTCGACACAGATTCTTGTGTCGTTCTCAAGCAGAGGAAGAGAAATCGCGGTTAATTGATGGCTGAATCCTTTTGATCTCCAAAGCTTCTCTTAATTTTCGAAGTCGGTAATCGGATGTCTCACCTACGTAGTTATGTCCACAGTCGCAGTTTTTTGCTTGGTGCCCCAAAGGGCACCAAACATTATGATTTGATTGTTCTAAAACTTTTCTGAATTCTCTCTATATTACTGTTGATATTTTCAAAGGGAAGCCGCGCCAATCACATGTGTTGTATCCAAATCAAAAGACCAATGAACAGAGCTGTAGCAAAAAATGCTTTACGTCACCATGTCGGTAAAACAAAATATTTGGCACATTAAACTGTTGAATATGATTTCGCTTTAAATGTTATATTTAAAGAGAAACAATGTTTTCTATTAAATATGCTGATAAATGTTAACAGACTCAATCAAAAACATCTTCATTTGAAAAAGAGTCTGCATTTGTTCCAGATAAAGCATTAATTATTTCGCATTCAATAATCGCAGAATCCACTTTTTTATAACCCACGCGATTTAATTTCACGCTGTGCTCGCCTGGCGAATTAAAAGTAATGTTTGTGTAAGTACGATGGTGACATCGAAAAAAGACTTATGTTTACTAATATAGTAATTATGTATTTATTATCAGAGTACTGAAATTTACTCGTGCTATATTTAGAATATGACCTTCATCGCTGGTTCAAACGTTAGCTCAGCGGACCTGGGTTGAAATCCCGTCAGATCATCGGGAAGTATTTTCTTTATTATCTGTTATACTACTGTTAATAATTAACCAGCATGACAAGGAGATATCGTTTTGGCAGTACGTTTTGCACAATTTCCTGTCATTGTCAACGCTACATGGCAACACAGTGCTTTTACTTCAAGTAACTACATCACATGCCACAACATCATAAACATAGTGACCTCACTATGCAATGACATAACTGTCGTGAAAATCTAGTGTTGTTGTGTTCAGAGATTTAAAATTGTTCTCTGAGATGTCAAAAAGAGATAATTTGGATGATAAATAGATTGTCACCCTCGTGTATTTTGATATAAAATATAGCAACAATCGTTGATGAATGTAAAAAATATTCATAACTTTCAGCAATTCGTGTTGATAGAAATTAGTTTTGTGAAGTTAACTTTGAGCAATACTTGTGTTAATATTAGTGCTGTTATCCAGTGTTGTATATTTCACTTATCACCCGAATTGTTCGACAAATCACAATCTCCTTCATCTGCCTATGTGGCACCAAGCATGCCTTTTTAAAGGCTTTTCTTGTTTTGTAAACAACTCCTTTAGGATTGTTGTTGGAAGCTGATTGTTTTTTTCCATTGGCATGAAGTAAGCCATATATATATGCCCCTACTTCATTTCTCTTCCTCTGCTTGAGAACGACACAAGAATCTGTGTCGAAACGTCGAACAGAGAAGTTGTCATCCATATATTCCTCAGCATTATTGTCATTCCAACTTCTAAAATGCCTCTCAAAGAAGTTGAAGGTCGACTTGTCGGCAATAAACGGTGAACTGCCTTGAAACAATCTTTCATTATATATTTCTTTAAAGTGCAATGCGCCTCCCCGGAAATACTAGCATCATTTATGTCTGATATCCAGTGAATGAGCAAACAGTTTATTTAATTCACGGTTTTCTAATAACACCATATATATATGAATTGCTGACCAACGTCGCTACAACAAAGGAAAGTGACTCCAACTCCAAGGTTGTTGCCTTTATAACTAGAATACTTGATAACGTAAATAAAATAAAAAAGCTCAATGCGTGGTTAGTGGGTCAAAACGTGTCAAATCAGTTCAATTTTTGCACGGAGATTTGAAGGACCGACACTTCTAGACCGGATCAAATTTGACATGTTTTATATCTTATTACCAGGGCATTGTTGTAATATGAATGCGTAATAGATTTAAAATGTACGGTTTTGACCTAATTTGCATGTTTATCAGATTTCGATACCAAGTGTATCCGATAGTTTTATAGCATCAATAAACCCCTCGATTGTCTGAACAAAATTATATTATGGTTGTTTTAATATTGGGCAATGCTACATTGTTAAAATAGTCCGTACTTTGTTTCGTCCTGTCAACAGGCACGATATCTTATAATCCGCATTTACTGCCAGTTATTTGATATAACTTTATGGTTCATTGAAATGTATACCGGTCACATGACCGTATTAAAACCAATGAGAAAGGAGCGTATCGGTTGCATTTTCATAGTTTCAATTTATTTTAAACATCGTCATTTATTATTTATAACACTTGCTATTTCGCTAAAAGTCGAGTTATGTTCATAAACATTTAGTAAGTCAATCACTTCTTTCCTTTGTAAATACTACATGTAGCTAATATTTTATGGTTAATTTCATGTGACGACGGGTGGGGTCAAACAACTTCGTTATTTTGCTCTAGTATATGATGAAAATGATGATGAAAGAGATACCGTCTAATAGATGCTGGAGAGAACTTTCTCATCAGGATCATATTATGTCATAAGACATTTTCTGTTTGACATTCATAGATTCTTACAGGATATCTTAACAAGAAAATTATTAGTTATTACTTGTATGAGACTTATTTCGAAGTTATAATAATATAATATAGGTTGTCAATATGCAAACAATACTCAATACTTTATGAAGAAAATTTATTGCATTGAAATAGTAAATGTATACTTGCTATTTCTGACAATAGGGTGTACAACGTTTGAAACTATTCTTTAAATTGCAGAGCTACAGTAAAACTATAAAACAACAATTACAATGTATATTTGTATCATTAATTTCCTGGTTTTATGATTGTCGAAATCTGGTTATGATTATTTAAAATTTGATCTATCAATGGAAATGTCGACAGCATTTCATACGTCATATTCGTGACTGTTGGCGGTTAACTCGATTTGATTTTAAGAAACATTTATGAAGTGTAAATGAAAAGGCGATTATTTGGTAGGGTACGGCTCCTTTAATCAATACATCCAATTTCACAAGAATGAGGATTGCCTTAATCAGGAAGTTTTTTGAAATGTTCTCCATAGTCAGATCTCCAGACGTTATTAAACGTCCTTGTAAACAATACTCAAATAACAGAAATCCTCCAATGATGTTTGTGGTTTGAATGTATTATTATCTTAATGATTTGATTTGCGTGGGATGAGCCATAAAAAAATCGATTTACATAATTATTGATATTTAATTGTGTGGATACCGAATCTACAAGTAAATTACCTCCGCGTGATATATTCCACTTAACACCTTTGATACATGCACAAAAGGGTTATACTCAAGTATAAATAATAAATATGAACAGTTATGTCCCCTTGTATTAAGCTTCCCCATAAAACCCTATTACAACATTTATTTGAAGTTTTGATAGACAGTGCAGCACCCAGCTATATATAGATGCTTTCGCCATATTTTGTATTAAATCAATTTTTTTTAAATGCATTTCATATCAAATTCGACATATAAGTTCTTGTATTATTTGTGAGGATTTACATAGACATGCCATTCTTAGAATCGTGCATGAAGGACAAAGAGGCTACTGCATATTTGTGATAACTGTACGTCCCAGAGGACAGGCTCGACTAATCAGTGACTATTGGACTCTGAATAAAACCACAGTACATTCGCCATTTCCATACCAAGGCAAGATGATTCTTATCAATATCTGAATTAACCATGCAATCCCTTTCAGATGATAGGATTCTATACAGAAGGACCTGTATATTTGCAACTTCATGACATATCAAGAGAAGGGTTCACCTCATCAATGAGCATTGAGATATGAAGAAAACCACAGTACATTCTGCATATCTCATCAAGCCAGATTGA
This sequence comes from Steromphala cineraria, assembly GCA_916613615.1. Lineage (NCBI taxonomy): Eukaryota > Metazoa > Mollusca > Gastropoda > Trochida > Trochidae > Steromphala > Steromphala cineraria. The sequence continues at coordinate 23,343,321 of OU744736.1, read as the reverse complement.
TATGGAAATAGACAACTTTTCACACTATAAAATTATTCTTGATCTGATTCTCGGCATGTCCCATGGGTAAACGAAAATAAAATGCAATCGACTGACCTTTTTGGTTATTCATAAGATTGAAATATTCATAAAATTTTATGAGAAACACTGACATCATGATGAATATGATGGTTTATGTGATATATATTTTAATGTGTCATTATGGCATACAAAAACAGATATCTGACTCCTAAGTCGCTTTCACTTCAATTGTTAAGTAAATGCCCATCATCATCATTTTATTCGTTGGAATACAACAACAACTGTACATGAGACAGATATAATTATAATTAAAACTAGGATTGACGCGTCAATACTTAGGTCTTCAAGATTCCTCTTTGACCTTCACAAAGTGTTTGACCTTCACATGACTTTTTGTCTAAGAGGTAAACAGTAACTAATACATTATCAACATGACCAAATTCCACTTGACATTCAGTGTTAAAGACTTTTCCGAAAAATTCATCATGGTGGCCAATGTCAGCTATGACATCATTCTTCAGAGAATATTATTCCTAGAAGCAGAGAAAAATTGGTTGAATTATCTGTCACCGTTTTCGAAATACATGTGATTTAACAATATACAAGAGTAGGTCAAAATGCGTAGTCTAGCAATCTAGCAACGGGGAGTTGGAAATGGCCCTTTGTAGCGTCAATCTCTCAAATGAAAGATATGGCCAAGACATATTCCAAGACCAAATTCATGTACATGCACGTACACGTACATAAAAGGTGTCCAAGTCAGATCAGAAGAGAGGCAGGAGGTCTAGCAATAAAGACCAGACCAGACCAGACCGACCCGACCGACCGACTAATTTAATCATAGAGGGTAGAGTCCTGATTTTGACTTATACATGGTAGCAGATTCCACTCAGCTGGGTGTGAACGTATTGATTGAATTAACTCTGTTTTAAAAAGCCCTATCACCTTTGTGGAACTTTAAAATATACCTTTCCCTCCAACTCAATGTTTTTAACTTTGTGAAATTGTTGTTTTCTTGCAAACTATGCGATATGTCATGAAAATTAGACTTTTCTCACCTTTTTTTTTTCAAGGGCAGATAAGTCACGTTGTAGATCAAAATTAAAAAAAAACGGCTCGATACTTTCTTGGCAGTTCTTTTAGCTTTCATTTGAGCTATCACACACTGCTGTATGTCTTGCCGTTAATGAGAAGAAGATTTTCAAAGACGAGTACTGTCAAAATCGCGAAATTGCGCCAAAATTTCAGTTTTTTTAAAATAGCAAAAAATCTATTATTACGGCCGAAAACGGCTATGTGTTTATTCGATGGGGAATGTTGATGCCCACATTTTGGTGAAAGTTTTGAGCGATTATCTTTCTTAGTTTTCGAGAAATTGAGGTATGAAGTTTCAACTTCAAAGGGAGATAACTCAAGCACAAATTGACATTCGAAATTCAAAAGCTTCGCATAGCCAGTTCACGTGATACTCTATCAGTCCTGAAAGTTTCATGAAAATCGATCGATTGGTTTGGTCAGAATCGCTGTCACAAAATCGTACAAATAATAATAATAACTAGGATTGACGCGTCAATACTTAGGTCTTCAAGATTCCTCTTTTACCTTCACATACTGTTTGACCTTGACATGACTTTTTGTCTAAGAGGTAAACAGTAGCTAATACATTATCAAAATGACCAAATTCCACTTGACATTCAGTGTTAAAGACTTTTCAGAAAAATTCATCATGGTGGCCAATGTCAGCTATGACACCATTCTTCAGAGAATATTATTTCTAGGAGCAGAAAAAAATTTGGTTAAATTATCTCTCACCGTTTTCGAGATACATGTGATTTAACGTTGTAAAGTAAAGAAAACACTGAAATTTGAAGATTTTTTTACCCCTACTCCATGTTGGTCCTTCTATCTCCTTAACTATCAACATTTTTATGATAATGTACAAAATAGCTAAAGTTGTGCTTGGAATGGCGCATGTAAAAATACAATCAATTTAATGATAACTTTCTTAATAAAGAAACTGTGGAACTTTGAAATGTGCTAAAAATGAGGATTTTTCAAAAATCGCAATATTCAAGGACCGGTCATGGACCGAATAATAATTTTCATGACTTGTTGATATTTTTTTCTGTCTACTCATTACCTCTGCTTCACAAAACACCAATGATAAAATTTCTATCTGTAACAGTTTTGAAACTAAAATTCTCAAAGTAAAATAACCCCCGAAAGATGTTAAAATCGCCGAAAAATGTAAAAAATCTCTTTATGTCCACATATTTCCTTTAATATCAACTTTTATATAATAATAATCTCTAGTGAAATTGTTCAACAATCATTGTAGAACAGAATGCATCAAACAGATTTCATTTTTGAAATTTCCTTACAGAGTAATGTCCCTTTGAATGTAACATGAAAAATGATGCTTTTAAAAAATGTCCATTTTCAAGGGCAGATAACTCACGTTCTAGATCAAAATTCCAAAAAACGGCTCGATACTTTCTTGGCAGTTCTTTAATCTTTCATTTGAGCTATCAAACACTGCTGTATGTCTTGCCGTTAATGAGAAGAAGATTTTCAAAGACGCGTACTGTCAAAATCGCGAAACTGCGCCAAAATTTAAGTTTTTTGAAAATAGCCAAAAATCTATTATTACGGCCGAAAACGGCTATGTGCTTATTTGATGGGGAATGTTGCTGCCCACATTTTGGTGAAGGTTTTGTACGATTATCTTTCTTAGTTTTCGAGAAATTGAGGTATGAAGTTTCAACTTCAAAGGGAGATAACTCTAGCATCAATTGAAATTCGAAATTCAAAAGCTTCGCATAGCCAGTTCTCGTGATACTCTATCAGTCCTGAAAGTTTCATGAAAATCGATCGATTGGTTAGGTCAGAATCACTGTCACAAAATCGTACAAATAATAATAATAACTAGGATTGACGCGTCAATACTTAGGTCTTCAGATTCCTCTTTGACCTTCACATACTGTTTGACCTTCACATGACTTTTTGTCTAAGAGGTAAACAGTAGCTAATACATTATCAAAATGACCAAATTCCACTTGTTATTCAGTGTTAAAGACTTTTCAGAAAAATTCATCATGGTGGCCAATGTCAGCTAAGACATCATTCTTCAGAGAATATTATTCCTAGTAGCAGAAAAAAATTTGGTTAAATTATCTCCCACCGTTTTCGAGATACATGTGATTTAACGTTGTAATGTAAAGAAAACACTGAAATTTGAAGATTTTGTTACCCCTACTCCATGTTGGTCCTTCTATCTCCTTAACTATCAAAATATTTATGATAAAGTACAACATAGCAAAAGTTGTGCTTGGAATGGCGTATGAGAAAACACAATCAATTAAAAGATATCTTTATTAATAAAGAAACTGTGGAACCTTGAAATGTGCTAAAAATGAGGATTTTCCCAAAATTGCAATATTCAAGGACTGGTCATGGACAGAATTTTTTTTATCATGACTTGCTGATATTTTCTTCTGTCTGTTCATTACATCTGCTTCACAAAACATCAAAGATAAAATTTCTATCTGTAACAGCTTTGAAACTAAAATTCTAAAAGCAAAATAACCCTCGACAAAAGTTAAAATCGCCGAAAAATGTAAAAAATCTCTTGATGTCCTAATATTTCCTTTAATATCAACTTTTATATAATAATGACCTGTAGTGAATTTGTTAAACAATCATTGTAAAACAGAATGCATCAAGCAGATTTCTTATTTGACATTCCCTTACAGAGTAATGTCCCTTTGAACGTAACATGAAAAATGATGCTTTTAAAAAATGTCCATTTTCAAGGGCAGATAACTCGCGTTCTAGATCAAAATTTAAAAAAACGGGCTCGTGACGTTCTTGGCAATTCTTTTAGCTTTCATTTGAGCTATCAAACACTGCTGTATGTCTTGCCGTTAATGAGGAGATGATTTTCAGAGACGCGTACTGTCAAAATGGCGAAATTGCGCCAAAATTTCAGTTTTTTGAAAATAGCAAAAAATCTATTATTACGGCCGAAAACGGCTATGTGTTTATTCGATGGGGAATGTTGATGCCCACATTTTAGTGAAATTTTTGAGCGATTATCTTTCTTAGTTTTCGAGAAATTGAGGTATGAAGTTTCAACTTCAAAGGGAGATAACTCAAGCACAAATCGAAATTCGTAATTCAAAAGCTTCGCAGAGCCAGTTCAGGTGACACTCTATCAGACCTGAAAGTTTCATGAAACTCCATTGATTGGTTAGGTCAGAATCGCTGTCACAAAAATCGGTGCAAATAATAAGAATAATAAGAAAAATCCGGATAAGAACAATAGGTCTTTGACTTTCGTCTGAAGACCTAAAAATCCGGATAAGAACAATAGGTCTTCCAGACGTAGTCTTGAAGACCTAATTATATAACAAATACCAAAATGGTACGAATTACTAAGAAAGATTTATTCCGATTGCATCACATTAATGCCATTTTAGTAATCACAATCTTCTAATTAATTTTAGTATGCAAAAGGAATTTCCTACATTTTACATTATCAAAGATTTACTAATGCTATGGAGTAATTTGTTCAGTTTTAATGCCATTTACCACAGTCATTGTCAAGTCTTACAACCACTAGTCATTGATAGGACGGCTTATGGCTACTACCTTGAAGGAATTGTACTTTCGAGACAGTTACTAAACTATAAAAGCCTGTACTTTCAACATTAAGGGACCAGATGTTCAGTTGTATCGAACGGAATTGATATGAATAGATAGAGATTACAAAACGAGATAGTGTTGAATATCGAAAATATTTCAACAAGATATTTTCAAATGTTTTGATTTATTCACGAGCGAAAGAGAGTGAATAAATCAAAACTTTGAAAATATTAAGTTGAAATATTTTCGATATTCAACACTCACGAGTTTTGTGATCTATTTATTACATACAAAATGGAATTTCTATTTCTTTGAAACGACGATCAAACCATGCGCGATATAGTTGCGCAATAATACACTGGTGAGGTGCCTCTGTGTTCGCAATAGCTAAAACATAGTCCCGTTTCCCGTTAGCATCATTTTCACCTGTAAATAAAATCCTACTTTTAAACTATAATTTATGTACCATTTATCGACAGGATTATCCAATACCAAGACATTAGCAAATACTTTAACAAAAAAAATGACGCTGTTGTCGATACTCGAGTAGCGAGATTGTCTAGCTTGATGTCAGTGACGTGGATTTGAATGGTTCAACCGACATTCAGTATGTTGCTTGATTGTGTAAAGCAATTGTTGATATCATAAATGAAACTGCATCTAAACACAACCGTCTCTAAACTATCGGCTTTCACTCAAACTTTCAAAGGCGACAAAGCTCCGTGTTGACAAAACACGTCAGTTGACTACAAAAGGCAGATAACTCTTTCCAAAATAAATTTAGGCAATACATTTTCAATTTAATGATGAAATAGCCGAGATCGGATCGCGAATATTGGTTAGATACTTCTGCACATATATCTTTGATGTGGTGCAGTTTTATTTCAGGGAAAATACGAAAATGGAAAAAATATCATGAATTAAAAATTTGAAGCGACAGGAGTACGGTTGCAACCGATCAGCTGATTGCAAAAGTAGTACGGCATTATGACGTCACTATCGTTGAATAAGTTGCTTTGGTTACACAACACTCGTTGAATAACTTTAAACTGGTTACACAACACTTGTTTCAAATAACCAAAATTATCTCATGAACATATTCATAACACGTATGTAATAATGTTCCTTACACGTTACATAACACATCAATAGGCAGAGGTCATATAATTTTGATATCCAACCTTAGATTAATAATGATATTATGTTATTTCTTATTCCAAATTCCAAGTTCCGTCACGATGCAACGCCAGTTCAAGTGATTGTTTATCCTTATGGTGTCTCCTCGACGTCTTGTGGTACATGTAAAAATAAATTGAAACATTTAAATTTGTATTTGAAGAATATTTTGGAAAATTGAGTGTCAACAAATCAACATAAAAAAGGCATAATATGTTTGTATTTCAGGACCATTTTCAAAGAGAAATTCTGTCAATACTGTTCTTCATTAAACAAGGGAAAACTTTTTTTTTCCATGTTAATTGGTTAATTTGTACATAAAACACAGTCAAGTTTAAATGACATGAAAAATTTCATCGTTTTCATCGGTCCTCTAATAACAAAGATACCGCCTTTCAAAAGGCGCGGATTTCAGGTTGCTCAATTTGACAGTCTGAAAATAGCTTCTACTTGATGAACTGTATTACTTTTACTGCGCATGCCCAAAGTGTTTTATGACATCATAAACAGAACAGAATTGGGCCAAATCAATATGACCATAACAGGCAATGGTGGAAAATAAACAGATTAAACAGGTTTAAAGGGGCAGTAGCACGTTTTTAGGGGGAATATAAGGTGATGTCAGGAAAATGAAAATTAATGGTTTCAAATGAAAGACAATGTATTTAGACTAAATGGAGCAATAATAATTCAAATATATAGCGTAAGGTTCAGCCTTGCGATTCCTTTTTCTTACAAAAATGAATTAAAGGTGTTCACAAAAAAATGGCCGCCAATGGATTTTATGTGAATCCTCATACTTTGTCCTCTGACTATAGGTGATTGGCTTGTGTAATGTGATTGTTGACACTGTCAATATAATACATTAGGCATTTACTTACAATTATAAGTGCAATTTTTAAAATATAAAATTATCAAAAAACGTGCTACTGCCCCTTTAAGCACGATTTGGCAACTTTCTCTTTCTGGTAATAAAACTTGAGATAAGTAATAAAACAGTTTTGACACATCGTAGGCATGTTTGCTTATCTATGTGACGCCCAGTTGTCAAAGCACTAGTCATTGATAGGTCAACAATAGGTCAAACTAGATCGTATGAAAAATAAAACTTTTAGAATTATAATATGCAATGTAAGTGCCTTGAGAAGAACACATTGAGTACAGACATAATAGATGATGTATTTGGCGTTGAATATAGTTATTTCATCATGGTAGGTTTTGAATACATGATATCTAATAGAAGTTATGTAAAATAAACTTGTTCATTTAAACCTTCATGTATATGTATATTTTTTTATAATTTCAGACAATTGCTTTGCAAGAAAAGTTTAGAAATGGAAACAATGAAAAACAACAATTTTTCAAACGATTTATTTGACGCTGAAGAGTTTTGTTTTTGTAGTCTAACGTTTATTACGTACTTTCTGTGATTGATTGAGAAGCGCACAAGACATGGTGAAACATTGTGTCAAAAGGTCGAATCATATTAGGTTGCGAAGAGGGCTACAATTGCATGACATGATGCCTCAATGACACTCTGTTGCCGAGTTTTTCGTAGTGTCTAGATAGCAAAACCACATATAATATATATAACCACTCCATGATTATTCATAAGTTCTTTAAAACATTTATCTTTGATGATATTTTGTTTTAGAGAAGAAAAGGCCGTCTCACCATTTGCGTAACAAGGTACCATGACATGCATGAACTCTTATTACAGAAGCCGTAAAAGCCGTGATTAAGCTCCAGTTTTAAAATAGCAATTAAAATTATATGTCTTTCTAACTAACATTCATACTGTCAAGCTGTTTTCTTTGTTTGTGTAGTAATTTTACAAAGTAAGGGAGCGTCCGCTTGACTCAATAGCAATAGCCTGACCAGTAAGATGAGAAAGGGCGATGCGTATTATTAAGTAAAAACATTAGAGGTATAAAAGCTTATGTCAATTAACGCCGCTTCCCTAACCAACCCTGAAAGGTAACCCATTAAAAATCGGACCAAAATTACAAGAGTTCGACAACTAAACTTGGAATAATAAAAATTCAACATGATTTATCAAATAGGTAACTCAAATGTCAAGAATGATAGATATAACTTAGTATTACAGTAGTTATTGTTTACAAAGAAATCCATCCATTCTATAGCAATGCATGTATCCACTGTATGTTCTTGAGTAGAGATGATAAATCTTCTGGTTGACCCGACATCTTATTATACCCCCGACCAACGGTCCGGGTAATACCAACGATTCCGTGAGTGTGTGTGTGTGTGTGTGGGTGTGTATGTGTGTGTGTGTGTCCGTCCGAGGACATTTTTTGTCCGACCTATTACGGGAAAACTATTTATCCGATTAATTTCAAATTTTGCACATGTCTTCTACCCTACTAGGAGGGGTGCAGTGCAAAGTTACAACAAATTTCTTTAATATTTGAAAATTTTACATATTTCCATGTTTTGAACTTAGTCATTTTCCAATATCAGATTTGTCCGTCCGAGGACATTTTTTGTCCGACCTATTACGGGAAAACTATTGATCCGATTAATTTCAAATTTTGCACATGTTTTCTACCCTACTAGGAGGGGTGAAGTGCGAAATTGCAACAAATTTCATTGATATTTCAATTTTTTATAAATTTCCATATTTTGAACATATAGTCATTTTCCAATATCAGATTTGTTCAACCTATTACGGGAAAAACATTTCATCTGATTCTTTTCACATTTTGCATGTGTCTTCTTCCCTACTAGGAGCGGTGCAGTGCCAAATCAAAATTAAAATTGATGCAGGTTTTTGTGTGGTTTTTTTTCACAAAGTTCCATTTTTTTGATTAGTCATTTTTCTCAATTCCTCTTTGGGGGTCAAATGCTGTGCAAGAGATGACTGCATTGAAAATAAAAAATAAGTCAGTTAGTCAGGGATGCACGGTCGGGGGTATTAGTGAGCCACGCTCACCTTTTTTCTTGTTGTTGTCTATATCTCTGTGAGCTTACGCAACTGTAGTTATTGAAATAGGTATACTTGTACAGGTCAGCATAGGCAATGAAGTCACGAAATCAGTTCTCTTTATCATTACTTTATTGTAGGCATTAATCTTGAACACAGGATAAGCTAGAATTACCCCCAACATAAAGTCTTCCAAGAAACTTTATTGAAAGACGTAAATAGCACAGTGTCTCACATTTCTTCTATAGATAAAATATTTATTCTTGTAAGGTAGATATTTTACGACAAATATAACTAGTTTAACATAGCGTGGCCTTGATGCTTTATTTGGTCCAGTTGTCTATTATAAATTCACTACTCTCAAATTGAAGATTACTACAAAGTTTTTTTACATCGCGCACTGACGGAATGAACTGACCTCATGATTGTTAAAGAAAATTGTCACAATGTTGGCGTCACTCTCGTAACGATTTTGTCTATAATTACATGGTACAGTACACAGTATATACATGTTCTTACCTTACTACTCATTACTTCTGCTTGAGAACAATACAAGAACCTCTGTTGAAACATCTTGTGACATGCATAAAGAAGTTGTCATCCATATACACCTCTTTAGTATTGTCATTCCAACTTCTTTGTAATTTAATTGCAGTTAAATTAATACCACAACTGTGCCCAATGTATGACACGAGAGATAAGAAAGGTCATAAATTAAATACCAATGGAAATCTGGGAAAAGTCCTGTCTGAGGGTTTGGCAACTTCTCATAAACTGTCTCATTAAGTCTTGTTCCCTGGCGGAAAAATTGCCAACGCAATTATGACTGATTACTGTAACGGTGTACATGTTAATGATTGATATTTGCTGTATTTTTGTGAAAATATTTTCGTTCTCTGATACTAATCTCTCATTATGTGTTTGTCCCCGACGGAAGAATTGTCAACACAATGATAACTTATTACAGCAACAGTGTACATGTTAAATATTTGATATTTGCTGTATTTTTGTCAAAATATTTCCGTTATCTGATACATAATATATTGAATTGATAAAGCTACTATTTGGGAACATTTTCCAGATTACCATATTCTTAATCATTCAACAAATAGTTTGAGTGGCATTTGAGAAGTTTGATGAAAAAGTAAGACAAAGGAAAATCTATGGATGTACAACTTCTTTGTTTTGACAGTCGCTTCCGCTTACCGCTACGTTGTTCATACATAGAATTGTCTTTGTCTTCCTTTTATTACGAACTTTTAGAATGTCACTTAACCAGTTTGTTGAAGGATTTAAAATATGTTCCCAAATAGTAACTTTACCAATTGAGTATATCTCCCTGTTGTTTTTAGAATTCATTTTCGGTACACATCTACATGAAAACTTGGCAATCAGAACCATCAATCTCTATCAAAGGTTTTTACCCATTTCCTTTACTTTCTTCATTCAACAAGGGAAACCTTTAGCTATTAGTCATCTGTGAATAACTATGCAATTAAGATCACATACAAGTGTGTAATTGTAACGGATTCTTTGAAATATGAACTTCGGCATATTAATTTTATTTATCAGTTTTGCATTGATTATTTCGGTCTCCATCAGTAAAACCATGTAAATACAGAGACAAAGTTATGATGTGAGTTGTTTTATCTTTATTACGAACTGAAATGAATATTATGAATTATTTGCGAATGCAATGACACAAAGCAGACAATATATAATTACATGGATGTATGTCCTTACCTTTTGTGAAAATGCTGATGTATCGCGCTACCAGATGAAATACATTTAATATACATGTATATGAGGAAGTGTTTTAAATAGTTACCTAGCCATAGCCATTGACTGAAATGTTGTAAATACATTGCAAGTCAAATAACCAATGATTCCATGTCATCTTGATTTACAAATAATACACTTTTAAGAATATAATCATGCTTATTTCTTAGCATTTCATGAATATCAATGCGCAATATAACCTTCAATATTTGAGAAAGGCATTGGCCGAAAGTCGTTCGAAATGTGAAATAAATACCGATAACAAACAAATCCTGTTAGATGCGTGCCTGAAACTGGAAATTGATGGAATAAATATATATGATTCCCAGTCGTTACATATGCATAATATACACATATCAACATGTAAATCATTTTTAAAAATCGAACAGAGCAGAACAAAACAGAATTAGAGCAATCTTTAAAATCATAAACTTAAGCATCTTAGGAAAATCATACTTTCTAGCATGACAGCAAACACGAAAACGAACGAACGAAAATAATTTAAATGTTTTGCTTCTTAGAAAAAAAATTGACATCAGAATGCCTAAATAAATAGAGATGACATATAAACAAACCTAAGTATCTAAATAACGTATAACTTGGGTCAAGAATGAACCTGTATGAATAATAATTTGTCACACATGTGAAGATTTGAAAACGTACATGTGGTAGAAAACCACATACTTTGTTTCAATAATTTTTTAAATCTTAAGATGACATGATATAGATAGAAGGGTATATAAGATAGATAAATATTGTACATTAAACATAGCGTTATACCGTTTTTACTATAGCTTGCACCAGAAACATACATTTCGACATAGAAAAAATTTCAAGGAAAGGAAATTACACGCTTTTACCCCTGTAAACTCATATATTTCGGAGCATTTTACAAAGACTTTCTGAAGTGATTGTTGATAAAAACCAAAGTGAATAAATATTAAAAATTCAAATTTTTAGTAATAATCATCAAAAAGCATTCTAGTTCTATTTCTTGGGTAGTTTAGTCTCAGTTTTAGGTGTATGGTCTCTTAAAGATGCTGTATCATACTTGCAAGCGGTTCAGGATGAAACTTAGCTATTGAGAAATGAAATACATCACTTTGTAGAACAATATTTCGTCGAAATTTTGATATCATATTTAGATTGTTTAATCAACAATAACATACTTATTTCGACGCTTCAAGCACAGTACCCCTCGTAGAAAGGGCATGTCATTTAACGAACCCGCTTTCGGTGACGTAATCATTATGCTTGTAGGATTTACACCGTGTCTCAACTACCGTAATTGCGTTCGATGGGTATCAACTTTGACGGTTTTTAAGCGTACATTTAGAAACCGGAAGTTGTGATATGGCCACACTTGATTCGCCCTTATGTCGACTGCCGTTTCGGCATCTTTTGGTAAATTAACTCCTATTTGATGAATTTTGGTCCGATTTTCTCAAGGTTGGTCTCAAAAGTTTTCTAACAATACAACGTATACATTACAAATACTTTTTAAAATATTGCAAGTATGATATAGCATCTTTAAGGTTTGGAACTCAAATTATTAAGGGCGAGTTAAACTACAATGAAAAGTTGCCAAAATTGAGACTTGGTGCTTACAATTACGTTTGTATGTATACATGAAAATATGCAAAAGAACATTTGCTTTTAAAATCTTTGTCCCTAAGTCCTCAATACATTGTTTTCGGGATAGAACTTATTCAAATTTACACAAAGGAATTTGATGATTTCACGTTTATCAAAATCTTTTTCTTCATTATGTAACATGATTTTGTATATAAAGGATAAAAGCAGTTAGAAAGATCGCCAGTGTTATTGTCCAAGGACTCTGCGACCTTTTGTCGCAACCATTACACATATCAGTGTCACAGAAACAAAAGAGAGCAGTGAAGTTTTCTACTGGGTTGGTCCAGTGATGACATCCGTTGGTTTCATTAATACCAGGAAGCGTTCCCGGGAGATAGCAGGTGCGAAAAACGCCCACCCAACCTGTCAATATAGTAAAAAAAAAACTTAGATAATGGAAACTCATATCCAATGATTAATTTTCTTCTTCTGCACAAGAAAATAAGACTGTTAACCACAAAATGTTTAATCTTCACTTTTTTTGATATTTATTAATGATACATATTCGTTATGATAAATGCATAAATTATTTTGTATATTCAAGTAAATGTTTAATTGTTTAATCGAGTGCCATATCCTTACGTTTTTCGTTCACCAACTAGCCATCAAAAAGAAATAAAATGTAGCCCATTACTCAATAACACACAAAGAATGAATTTAAAGTTTTTGTTTTCGATGGTCTTAAGATGCTGAAATAACTTTTCAATATAAACAAACGCAACTAATTCCTTAGAATGCATTATGGTGTTAGATGATGTTTGCAATGATACACAGTCGCTGCAAACATTTAACTTTGCACTACAGTCTGTGAATCTCTTAAATGAGTCGACAGTCGACAGTTATCATTAAAACTCCGCAATTTATTTCAAAATGTGTATTAAAACCACCTTTTGCATATGATAAAATATTGAACGTAATTCACTTAGGACAATTGACTTACCTGACTCCAGTGGTGGCTGAGACTGTTTACCACACTTCATGTTCTCCTCGGGACATTCAAAGGCCCCGAACTGGTAGGATTTAAATTCTGTTCCGCAGGCTCCATTGTTGCCGTTGTTGCAGTAGTAGCATTTTATACAGCCACCTTGAATGATAGGAACATGTTTTAAGACTATTGTCGTTAATAAACGTCTATAGAGATAGGAAATATGGACCTACGGCAACGAAACGTCAGTTTCCGTTTTGCTTTTTTTTCAAATTCTCACTTCCATAAGCAAATTTGCACGGACAGGTGCAAATGTTTACTACCGTGAGTAAATGCCGTAATTTCTCTTTTCTAGTCAAGGAACTTTAGAAACTCTTCATTTTATTTTTCAAATTATTCTTATATATGTAGGTCAATCTCCTTCTTTCACGCAATGACCTTCGTTGGACATCTGACTATCTGATTGTCATTAAAAATTTGACGATACATTAAAAACCAATGTTGAATGTGACATCATTGTTACGTAGTACTGCTCGGGAAGTTTCAGGATTAACTTTTTCAAAGTGTTTGTCAGTTTCTTCACTGATAGCAACACAAGGTCTTATATAGTTCTGTGGTATCATTTTACAAGTAGACTTATCACCTAAGCAATGCAAAATATTAACCCCATTATTCCAATAAGGAAAATGATTGTTAGGTACGGAAAGTTGCAAGAATTGCTAGAGCTTGATGAAAGTAGAACTGTCAGCCGTGTCATACAGAATTCGCCATGTAATGCGATTTTTTCCATATTGCAATCCTATATAAATATCCTAAGTTAACATAGATATATATATAGTTAATCCTTATATTACAACAGTATCGGTCTATCATTCAAAAGGGTGAATGTATGACTTTAAAGCAGTTTAAATAAACCTAGCCTCAGTATTACCCGTTTCACTCCGATACTGAGTCTAGAAAGGCCTAGCAGAGGGTCGCATCAGCCGACTTTTCTGTGTCCTATGTCCCTCATATGTTAAACTTGCGAATGCAGACTATTGCCACTTGGTAAGATGTGTTCTGATTGGTCAATTCGATACGTGGGCTGACGCGACCCTCTACTAGACCTTTCTAGATATCGGAGCGAAAGGTTAATATCCGGTTTACTTAGACTGGACCATAACTAGAAATTCGAAACTGCATTAATCACTTCTAGACAAGATCCATAAAGACTGTTTAGTTTAACAGCCAAATTACAATTAAAACGCATATAAATGCAATGATAATCTCTATTTTGAGATCTGTGTAATGTCCTTAATGCAAAGCGAAGGCATCTAAAAGTTCTTTTGATAGGTACGGAGTTTTTGTATTTGTTTCCTGTACGGAAATACAATTCAAGTACACTTGTTGTAAGTAAAGAATTCACAGAATACTTGACGAATTAGAAATGGCATTTTGGAAAAAATTAAAGGAGTGTTATCATTTCAATGAACCACAGCCTTATGACATGCAACCCTTTAAAGACTCGATGAAGCAATCAAATGAATGCTTTGACAGGTATTATAAATTAGTGTCCAAAAGAAACATTAAGTGTTTACATCGCAAACATAATATTTTCAGATAAAGGCGTATTTGAATATATTTGATTAGCATATGTCTTGTGAAGGAGAATACGCCATTTCATTCTTGAGGTGTATATATATTTTTGATTTTTTGACTTTTCAATCATTGGGTGCTTGTAGTCCAATTTCAAAATTTTATTGAATCTTCGGTATTTACTTTAAAATTTAATTATAGAATTTAAGTTAGACGGGTTATTGCTGTTGAACGCCAAAATGTTCTCTTTTTTTTCTATCTTCCTTATTTAAGGATATTCTAAATCGTAGGTTTTTATAAGGGCGTTGTTTCACAAACATAACAAGATGAAATCATCCTGCAATTGTGTTGGTTCAATTTCTTTATAACACTAGTTAATATCGATTTTGTGGCCAAGTAAGTTGTGAAACCATGATAAAAGATACTATGAGATGTTCATGCATGACAAAATTCAAAACTCTGTTTCGATTGTATTGCTTTTTTGGTTTTTCTTAAATACTGTGCCAGATGGTTGATATAATTATGATGACACTTGAATGATTATCATTTACACAAGTAGAAATGATATTCAGGGAAAACAATAATAATTTACTTAACTTTGTCGCTGGTATTGTTACACATCATATAACAGTCATTATTATGAATATAGGGCAAATTAGTTGATAAAATACATTGACAGCTTCTAGACATTAAACCAAATTTCAATTCTAAACTGAAACTACTTTTTGAGAATATTTTCGAACAATGTGAAATTTTTTTTTCACTTACTCTTTGAAACCTTGATATGTCAGATTCAGTTTGCATTTTTCTGTACTGAGTCCATCTTTAGAAATGTACATGTCTTGCAGGCGCTTATCTTCAAGCATTGAAAAGGGAACAATAGATAAAATTCAATTTAAGAATTCAAGAAAATTGTAAGAAAATATAAATTTTTTAGAATGAAGTGTTATATCTGATCATAGAGAACTCGAGTGTGATAAGAACTTTTGAAAGGAAGAAGTTCATCTTAGTCACCTTTAACCAACAATGCGGGATTTTACTATTGGCATAATATTTTTAATAGGCACCATTATAACTGAAATTAGCCAGACTTGGTACATACATATATTATAAGATCATTCAGACAATTTGTTAATTTTGCCATTTGAATACGTCTTTCACAAGAACGAAGGTTTCATTTATATCTTGGATAAATAAGACCATTCAGTATTACTTCTTTTAAGTTTACTTTGTTTCAATCAAGTCTTTTTTTGCAAAATGTCTTTTGGTTTGAATTGAAACTGACCAAAATTAAATACGATCTCATTAAACGAGGTATCTATACAAAATATGTTTTAAATTGAAATATAAATATTCGAGTAAAACATACATTAGTCTACATAACTGTCTTTGGTCACAAGTCAATAACTATTCTCATTCTTGCTTACTGAAAGGGGCAGTTGCACGTTTTTAGGGGGAATATAAGGTTATGTCAGCAAAATGAAAATTATTGGTTCCAATTGAAAGACAATATATTTAAAAGTAAAAGTAAATAAAGTTTAGCCATGCGATTCCTTTATCTTACACAAAATGAATTAAAGGTGTTCACACAAAATGACCGCCAATGGATTTTATGTGAATCTTCATACTTTGTTCTCTGACTATCGATGATTGGTTTTTGTAATATTATTTTGCACTGTCAAAATAATGCACTTATAAAAGCATTCACTTACAATTATCATGGAAAATTTTTAAAAATGAAATTAGCGAAAAACGTGCTACTGCCCCTTTAAACTATTTCAATGGAATATCAATTACACCAGTTTAGTAAGCTCCGTAGTGACAGTATCAAGTCATCCAAAAAGTGCACAAGGTTCTTGGGAAGAGCTGTCTGTGGGGGTATCAATAAATGTTGTCCATTTCAAAGATAATCTTGCCTCCCAGACAAAGTGTCATCAACAGACACTTAACACAATCATACCCAATTTCCCTCTCAATTCTGCTCGATTTGCGGTAATATCGATCCAAGACAAATTCTGTAAAATGTATTGCTAAAAGTGGTTTATGTAATTAAAGGTATATCAATGCTGTTTTAGTACCTTATTGTTTTTACATTTCCGTATGCAGTGACGGAGAGAGTAATAAAAATGTTGCAGTTTACAGACTTCATAATTCAACAAATGTACATGGTTTTAGATTACATTTTCTTCTTTGTGAATATTGAGCTTAGATTTTTTTAATCCTTATCATTTTGAGGTTATGTGGAATTTTGAAATGTATCAATTAGCATTAAGTAAAATGAAGTTCTCGAGGTCAAAGGTCTGTTCGTGTGTTCAAAAGTTCTAAATGATTTCATCATTTAAAAAAATTCAGGTATAAACTACCTCTAATCAAAGTACAAAAAGTCAAAACTTTGGATCAATCTGTACAGGGATGGCATTTACACTTTATAAGTAAGCTTCATATATGTAGTATTGCAAGAACTACTCTGGCATTTCAATACTTGTTAACATTAAAGGGGCAGTAGCACGTTTTAGGGGGAATATAAGGTGATTTCAGGAAATTGAAAATGGTTCCAATTGAAAGACAATGTATTTAAACTAAATGTAGTAGTAATAAAACAAAAATATAGCGTTAAGTTTAGCCATGCGATTGCCTTTTCTTACACAAAATGAATTAAAGGTGTTCACACAAAATAGCCGCCAATGGATTTTATGTGAATCTTCATACTTTGTCCCTAACTATGGATGATTGGCTTGTGTAATGAAATTTTTGACACTGTCAAAATAATACATTGAGCATTAACTTGCAATTACAAGTGAAAAAACAAAATTATCAAAAAACGTGCTACTGCCCCTTTAAGAGATACCTTTTCACAAAATTTACTTCGAAGTGAATATTTCTAAGATAGTAAAAATCATGGCAGTATTTGTTCATGTACTATAAGTATCCAATTTGTCCTAGATAAGTATCTTTATCTACCAAAAGTTATAGTTTTAGGTTGAATAATAATTCTACATGATATTTACCAACACGTATTCACGTTAAAAAGTAATCAAACAATGAGCCAAAAAGCAATTCTATAAAGGGTCTTTATCAACACAAAAATCTGTTCATGTTTTTTAAAGACAAAAAACTATTTAAAACTTGTTTTAGTTCATTCAAGTAAGAATCATTACAAGGCTAATAGTTGAAATGGGAAACTGGTTATATTGCAGGGTTGGGAACGACATTCAGCAATCAACATGTATGGCTTTCATCGAAATTTGACCTGCCGGCACTAGTCATCTGTAGTTTGATATAACTGTTTCTTAAAAAGAATAGCAGACGATCAATACTGTAACCAATAATGTTGATAAAGCATACCCTCATCTGTGATTTATCATCTTTGTCAAATGGCAGATTAAAAACTACCTGATAAAAAAAGTAACAAAAACACTAAAGAATTCATTATAAAAAACATTGCGAATGAGCATGAACATATTATGAAGTATGAACATATGACTTGATGTGTTAGCGTTATTACATTGAGCAATGAATGTTACATGTTATTTGATAAGCTGTTACATGTCATTTGATAAGCTGTTATCCACATGGGGGTAAATATGCTGTCTTAATAACAATTGGTTAAATGGACTTGGACAGGTCATACAGCACTATAGAACTACTGTACTGTTCGAAACTCGCACAGTAAAACTTTCAAATCCTCATCTTATTTATAGGTGATAATTTCACTTGAATTATTGCATGGTGAACACATCGTCCTCAAAAATCAAGGTCATCTAGTAACAACGTGCCTGTCTATAGAACTCATATTAATTTTTTGAATTAAGAAATTAAGTACTTAATTATCTCCTCAGTGGAATATATACAAAAAAAGTAAAGTACACTGGGAATTGAAAAAATCTTATTCTAACACTCAAACTGTAGTTACTGGATAAAGGAATTCAAAAATAATCAATATCTAAATGGATAAAAAAAATAGCAATATCCCCTACCCTATCCAACTGAATATTCTAGTGGGGAGGGGTATTGTTATATCTGTACGTTTAGAAACCGATTATATCTTTACATGCTTAAATACTTATTGTTTTTGATATCTTGTGTTAATGAAATTTTGACAAAACGAAACCTCTTGATAAGCAGGTCTAGATCTCAAGTAAAGGACATCCAATTATCTGAGTTTTCTTTCAAATGTTATATCGTCGCTTATGGCTGAAATATTGCCCAAGTGTCGTAAAACAATAACTCACTCACTCATATGTGATAATCATTTTTGAGAATTATTGTTTCAGAGACTGATTATTAGTCTAGTGATGATCATCTATCCCTTATCATAACCAATTAATGTTTGGTATTCAAAACGTTTCAATTGCGCAAAATATGTATGTGTACGTTTCCCTTAATATCCCTTAAGGTTGTCAATGAACAATCAATGGAAGCAAATAATAAGAGACTTACCCAAAGAGGGAAGAGACAAACAGATGAAACTTGTCAGGAACCAGACACGCATGGCTTAGTTTTATCATCACAGCAACAAACTGTAAGTCACATATTGCAAGGGAACAAAACTTGCCTCCTGTAATTCGCCACTCAAGTTAACTCGGCTTAATTAACGTTCATAAAACTTCCATGTTAAAGTGTAAAAGTCAAGATTTGTCAAGGCACACAACAGGTTTGATCCGTCCTAGATACTGGAGGGATTTGTCACGTACAGCGTACAGTGTCTGAACTCTTCTGTCTCCAATGGAATCGATGAACACTCTACTGCTTGCAGTGAAATCAATGAAGAGCATGAAGTAGGAGAGAGACGACGGGGGATGCTGGCAGTGATGAGTGATACTGACAGACTGTGGGAAACCCCTCACTGTGTCTCTTCCTCCCCAACACACATCTTTATAAACAGGGCTGGTCCTATCTCAAACACTGGTGCAATAAACAGGGCTGGTCTTATCTCAAACACTGGTGCAATAAACAGGGCTGGTCCTATCTCAGGCCAGAGTGTTACTGCATTCGTTCATAGTTACATCCCTTTTTTGGTACAGAGGTTATCAATTGGACAACACCCTGAGTTTCCACACAGCAAGGAAGCTAGTTTATATCCGCCTATATTGCATATATTTTACGTAAGTGAAGTGAGTGAACTGACCCTTTGTACCGTTCATACGAAAATTTCAAACAAAAATGTGTTTACCATTTTATAAAGTATACCATTGATAGAAATAAAACATCCCAAATATTTGTATTTGTCTTGTAAGTACAAAAGCAGACAGCATTCAAATATTGTAAATGTTACTGGTTCAAACGAGACTTTAAAGTTTGGAGTAATCCATACAATTTGTACATGTTACTCGAGAGTTTATTTTTACAAAAAGTGCGCACATGACATTAGTGTGATTGCTATTCCGACTCTTGGTAATCATTTTCCCCGAAACTTGAATATGTTTACATTCTTAACTGACCGGAAAGGGGGTGGGATAAATACTACGAGGCAAAATTTTAGACTCACTATCAAATGATGCTATAAAATTCTTATATTTGTGGGCATTGTCAAACTGATCTCTGCTTGCTCAAGCCTCAACTTAACGCACAAATGGCATGCGTTCGTCAATAGTGGACCTTGATTAAAACCTCCATCATGAAACTTAACTGACTAATTCTCAGAAGAAGTTCATGGGAATCGTTTGATATGCTTTTTGTACGTCATTAGGACCCCTTGTATCGTTGACAGTGTTTCATTATCAGAGTCGAATGAATTTTGGAAGCTTTCCTTACATCATAGTTACTAAGTTTACTCTCAAACATGAAGAATAGAGTCACTAGGTCTTACGATATTTGCGCTAGGCAATAAGATATGACATCTTGCCTTGTATTTTATTACAATGTAAGATATATCAGTGATCATTGTTTTCGGATGTGAACAAGGAATATAGTGTTAAGACATAGAGACAGCCAACAAGGAAAGTGTGCTTCGTTCAGGTAAGGTAATATCATTTCTGAGAACTATTACTATCGATTTTCTCAACCTGATTACTTCTGAATCTGATGTGATAACCATTAGGGAATAATATGTTTAAAATGACAGATGGAGTCTTTATATAGCATGTAGTGTTTTGTTAACTCTATCCCAGGAAATATCATGGTGCGTGTGTGGTAAATTCGGATAAAATATCACACAAATTAGTATGTGAAATGACAGAGTAAAAATGTGTACACTACATATACAAATCATTATTGGTCTTATATGAAGACCTTTATCGATTTTCAAGATCAAATACATCCAGGCTATATGTTTCTAGTTTTTGACATTACTACAAAATGAGTTTATTATATGATATGAAAAATGGAAAGTTTGATGAATTGCTTCAACTTACCTTACGCTCTACTGTTTTAAGTCTATGTAATTATTCATTAGTTCACATTGTATAACACTAATACTTGTTTTGATTTTGATAGACAAACTAGCTGAGTCTAGAATATTCTATCATTTTTTAAATACCTAAGATGGACCTCTCCCCAGTAAAGTTCGTAATGTATAGAAATTTGAAGAACGTTCTAGAATGTATTCTCAGAACAAGGTTAATCGCCACTTATTTCAATTGAGTATATCTTTTCAACAATTTCTTGGAAATGATATCGAAGATGTTTATGTCATTAACAACTCCCAATGCATTGATGCGGACAATCACAAATGCTTGTTAAACTCAAACTTTACTCGTGCGACGACTTTAAAGCATGAGCTCGAACAAATGATTTGAATATATTCAATCATGGCAAGGCGTATATTATCAATAGGGCAGAGATGTAGAATAGACCCCACAGAGCTAGAGTGGTAACACAGATTGTACAGCAGGGAGCCACAACAATACTACCATTGCCTGCTTGCAGTCCCGACTTAAACCCGACAGAACATGTATGGGATATTATCGGTTGCCGAATACGTACTTTGTTGAGGAGACCCACTGTTCAAACTGTGGCAGATTTGGTGCAGCACTGCATCAGGATTGGCAACAGATTCCTCAAAAAGTAACACATAGACTGATACGTACCATGTCGAGGAAAGTCAATCAGCTCATCAATTCACAAGGTTCGTGCACTCGCTATTGACTAAACAATGGTTAACACTATTCATAAGGCCGCAATTTCACCTTTTACCTTTCTGTTTTATCGAACAATATTACAGTTGTTTTCACTGCACAATGGCTTAAAACACACTGTTTGGAATTTAGTCTATAAAGTCAGTAAAATGTAAAACCATCCACTTATTGTTGTCAATTGTGTCAAGTCAAGTGGCACTTATCTTAATGTTCTGAGTATATACATGTATGACGTAAATAAGAGCCGGCTTTAGAACTAAACAAAATCAGGCTTTCGATCATCTGACGTACCACTGTCTTGGATACTGTTACAAGTTGGTTACCTTCATCAACTTTCAAGGTTCCATTGTCTGATTCTTGATTCTGTGATTACAACGATCTGGTGAGAATATTGAGTTAGCTAATCTGTGTGACTCATTGATATTGTATTAAATCTTGCATAACCCTAATATTGTAACCTTACACGTTTTGTTTATTTTTAGATTAATTAGATTGTAATGATATTATACAAATGTTTGTTATATTTCGTTGTTTTGACTGGAGAGATTTTATTTGTTCTGAACTGACAAGTGAAAGAAAGAACACACTTCAGTTGAATTTATAATATGTTAAATATTCAATTACAAATATTTCGAGTATTTAATGTCGTACTCGCAAAATGAGAAGAACAAGGGTTTAATCTTCGTTCAAAGAAAACTTCAAAGTGTTTTTACTTGTTTTTACAAAAAATAAACTTGGTTTTTTTTCCAAAAATTTATTTTCATATTATACAAATCTTAATCAAGAAAGAAGACAAATTCTATCTGAAAATTAATAAGCGTGCCTATTTTTTAATGGAATGACCACAGTTTAAAATTAAAATGGTTTGAGTCATGATAGTGTAATTTTGAATGGTTGAACTGTACTGCATGTTACTCAAAAGATGTCTCAAATACAAAAGACATTTTTCACTTGACTGCATATATACTTTAAAAAAAGTAGATATAGAGCACAAAAGATGCATATAATATTTGAGTTCACGTATCAAATTGGTTGCTTAACAGTCTTTAAACCTTAATCAGTGATGTAAATGCTTCAATTCGATATGAACTAAATGCGGAAATTGAAAGTTAACACGGATAGTCGAGCAAACTTTTACGTTATATAAGACCATTCATGTAAGCCTTTGATGGGAGAAAGCTATTTGATGCAAGGTTTTAAGTGTCCCTGTTTAAAGAGGAAATTGATATTCCTCAGGGTAGTTACAGGTATACTAGTTTAATGCTTGTTTGCAAATCTAGATTTAGAAAGATAATTCACGCTTTTCAAAAGATTAATCACGTTTCAAAATTGATCAAGCTTTAAAGGGACAGTAGCACGTTTAGGGGGGTATATGGTGATGTCAGGAAAATTAAAATTAATGGTTCCAATTGACAGACAATGCATTTAAACTAATTGGAGCAATAATAATTCAAATAAATAATGTAAAGTTTAGCCATGCGTTTCCTTTTTGTTACACAAAATGAAAAAAAGGTGTTCACACAAAATGGCCGCCAATGGATTTTATGTGAATCTTCATACTTTGGCCACTGACTATTGATAATTGGTTTGTGTTATGAGATTTTTGACACCATCAAAATAATACATTTATCATTAACATACAATTATCAGTGAATATCTAAAAATAAAAATGACAAAAAACGTGCTACTGCCCCTTTTTCGTCATCAAGGTGTTAAACATTCAGAATGTTTTGTCTCTCAATCTGTCTTTTTGTCTGAAATGTATATTTATATCCTTTTATTTTACCTGCTGAGCTAGTGAATAAAACGATACTCATCTGCAAATAGAGGATTAAAAACGAACTTCTATATAATGTTCTTTTTAATCAAACGAGTTAATAATTTGTATAAAACGAGCGATAGCGAGTTTGATAACAAATCATTTATGAGTTTACAAAATAGTATATAGTATAGTTATAGTTAATCGAAGATTGTATTTATATCTGATTATTTTAAAAAGCAAGCGAAATTGCTGACAGTCAAAACAGACTCGACAGCCATTGTGACGGCGCGCTTACCTTGTGACGTCATAACAACACGCTACTGTGACGTCATAGTTGTATTGTGGTATTACACTCGTTTGATATTGCCGCATGAATATAACACTGTGGTATCTTAGACGAGCGAGTTGTAATAAAAGTGTATACACTTTCGCAATTATCATAAAAAATGTTATCAAGATAGAGAGTCATCATTGTTCTAGTCAATTTCAGTTAGACGTGAATATATTATTACTTGGAATTACAGGTATGCTTTAACGATCAGTTGAACCGAATATCCCGAAGTTCTCTCATCTCCTTCATAAGGCTATGTTTCATTAATGTAAGTGTGGTAATGTAAAAGTAGATACAATTGTCATTGCATAGAGGAAAAAACAAGGGTACGTTTTATTATCTCTATATACCATACGATTACTAAAGCCTTCTATGTATACAGAATCAAGGAAACTGTTATCAGCATAGAACAAACATTGACAGCAAACCATGAGAGTCGCTGTGATTTTACCATAAAGCATTCCTAATCAGTTTCGCAAAGGGGAGCAACATTAAACCTATTTGATCTAAACTAAAGCTAACGAAAACAAGAGAACAAATGGCTTTGCTTGGAATTGTTTTCTAGAGATACCCTAGAGTATAATTAATTTTTAAAAGAATATTTTCATTATTTCAAAAACTCTTTGAATAATGAAAAATCTTAAGAGTCAATTCAATCAAGAAGCTAGTTGCTTGAAAAATATATTAGTGAAGAACAAGATCATGGAAAATTAATAATAATACAGCCTTTCTGTAGAAACCTTTTTCTATCAAAATAATCTTCAGTTCCGCTCCAAAAGGTGTTTGATAAAAGACATTATATTGTTTTTAACGGATAGTATGTGGATGATCGCCCCAATTAGGGAAAGTTTCTAATTACGTTGTTTCAAACCATGAATATTAATTTGTTAACTTAAGAATAAATCACTTGATTCTAGCAATTGCATACATGAAAATTGAATAAGAAAGGATAGATCTCAGTCAATTTTTGACGAACGACTTTACTGTCACTGGCTTGGTGTTAAATATGGCACCACATTGTTTTGAATAAGACTGATTCTCATTTTGTTTTCACCTTTATTTTCATAGTACTACATAGTTGTGATATAGATAAGTAATAATCATTAAAGCCCGTAAGTGACAGTTTACATAAAGGATTTAAAACATGGCAAAGCAACCAGCCACGACCAGTATAGCAATCTAATCTCAACTCGACATTAGTCTCCAAATAACTCATTGCCTCTAGCGACAGAAACGAGCGTCTTAAGTGCATTAGATATATTTCTATACTAAAAAGTTAGAACAGCTTCTCTGCAAAATAGTGTTCCACCTCATTTCGTTTACAAAACACCATTTTTGAAACCAACCAATGGTATGTAACACAAAAAGACACAAACCTATCATGTGAACAGTATTATCTAATTTTCAAAATCATCAACCTTTTTCAAATATATACTCAGTAACAAAAGTATAGCAAGATCTATTTGAAACGTCCAAATTAAAAATAACTCAAGAAAATGCTGACTACATCATATCAAACTTGACTTTGTCAATTTTGGATTACAAATTAAAAAAAAAATTAATGTCGTGCCGTTAATACAGTATTCAAAGTTGGGTGGGTTAATGCAATTTACACGAAATTGTAACAAATCTGACGAAGAATTGTGTTTCCCAAATCTCTAACGGTCACGCACCATACCGTTAAGGCTTTAAAGATTCTCCTCAATGTCGCCAAACTTGTCATCTCTAAACTTCAGACAGAAACACGATTCATTACCATAAATGACTTCCAAACAACGACCGTCTTTGGTGGGCATGTGTCAACCGTTCTCGAACCTAAAGTGGCATTAAGGTTTAAACGTTGAGGATACGTCAATAAAGCCCAGCAGAAAAGATACGATAACATAAGAGCTGAAAATGCACTCGTATTCGTGTTGTCGGGTGAATATTTAGAGCAAAATCTGGTGTACTATTAAACCTGTTCAGACGCGATAACGTGACCAGATAGCAATCTTCACATGGTACGTTTTCCGAGGTCTGACTTTGTGTGGGCGGTCTTTCACCTTTATATTTGTGCCTGGCGTGAATCAAACTTTGGTATGAAGTTAGATCTAGTGGTGATCATGGTGTGGTGCCTTTTGCTATTTTGTTTTATTCTGAATTTCTGACTCATTGATGGTTTCCATGGCAACAATTGACGTACAATTATCAGTGAGAATCTAAAATCTAAACTTATCAAAAAAGTGTTACTGCCCCTTTAACAAACTTGAATTTGAGGATTTTAAACATACCAACAGACTAAAGCCTTTTAACAGACATACACAGTTGTTACGAAGGTGAAATAAACGTTTAACCCTATCATTTCACAAACATTTAACAACAATGCACTGGGAAAGGCATTGGCAAATTAAGATTTGTACCGGTTTACAAACTTGAACGAAAGAAAAGTAAATCAAACATTAAATTTCGTGTTTTATCACAATTACACTGTGAAACAGTTTCCAAAAATGATAACAGCAACGAAAGTCCGTTTTTAACTTGGCTTGCTTTGTAAATCTCCTTTTATTTCTATGATTTTCTTTGTTCGATTATAAATGAATCATTATGTAAATCTTCGGAATGACATCTCTCTCTCTCTCACTCCTCTCTCTCCCTCTCTCTCTCCCTTCCCCCTCTCGCTCTCTCTCTCCCTCTCTCTCTCTCTCCTTCTCTCTCTCTCTCCATCTCTCTCTCTCTCTCTCTCTCTCTCTCTCTCTCTCTCTCTCTCTCTCTCTCTCTCTCTCTCTCTCTCTCTCTCTCTCTCTCTATC